>QNUK01000183.1:137500-155000 GCA_013621035.1 Clarias magur | reverse complement strand
CTAGATGTTTCTCCTCCCGGTCATTACTGAGGCCTGTGATCCTGTTTGTTCACATAATTAAACTATTAAATCACCGAAGAATATGCACAGGGATGATGAGTGCCTCGCCCACGGAGACGTGGAGACAGAGGGAAGCTTTTAAACGACCCGAGAACTTCAGGAGGAACCGGAGCACAGTGTGTGGAAGAGGAGCTCGCTGTATTTTATCACCATCACTCAGTGGCTTTCTGTCCACAGTTACACTGAGCTGCAGGGACATTTAATTGGACTGCTGTCCCACACACACACACACACACACACACACACACACACACTCCACTATGATAGATGGCGCAGTGCTCCCTTTCAGCTTGTTAGTGTTAAATTCCCCGTCACACACCAGACCAATAGACACACAAGTTAGCTAGCGGCAAGCTAATAGCATGTGTAGCTCTGAAACCATGGCCAGATTTACAGAGCTGTACATTTCATACGTGATGTTTGCTTTACCTTTTGTACAAATCCGACCTCGCGGTTATGGTGTTACTGAAGGGACGCGACCCTGCTGTGCTGTTAGCGGCGTCCACTGCTCTAATACTTCTGGTTCAACTTCTGGGTAAAATTCCTGTGATTCCTGTGTCTGATTGCGTCGCACGTGCAGCGGTAGCTCAACTTACAACCGCGTAATCTGTGCGCATTAAAAGTCTGTTTCAGTTGGACTAAATCATCCTCATGTAAACTGTCCTGGCCGATCAAACAGTGTGCACAAGCTGCAGCCTTTACTTCGAGGAGACCCTGGGAGGAGCCTTGGACATGTCTGACTGTTACAGATAGTGCTGACACTGAAAACAGCTGGAGGAAGCTTCGATCCAGCTTCCAGAGGCGCGGTACACCCAGTCAATGCATCACAGGCCACACACACACACACACACACACACACACACACACACACACACACTATGTGCAACTTGGGAACACCAGTCAGCCTATGTATATGTATAGACAGAGTGTACGGCAGAAACAGAAACGAAGGCGCTGCGCAGCACGGCTTAACCCAAGAAGAGGGAAGTAAAGTATGAACACTGAACCTTGAGAGATGAACGGACGGATCAGTGTGTGTTTATTCTTCCTGCAGTTCGTCTCATATGTTCTGAAGCCGCGGTGCTCATTAAAGCAGTAACGTGAAGCGCCAATAAAACCCAGGTTGTTAGAGCAATCGTACCCACAGCAGTCAGGTGAGGGCGTGTGCCATACCTGAACTTTTTTTTTTTAAAGAAGTAACTATAAACACATA
Organism: Clarias magur; assembly: GCA_013621035.1. Lineage (NCBI taxonomy): Eukaryota > Metazoa > Chordata > Actinopteri > Siluriformes > Clariidae > Clarias > Clarias magur. The sequence continues at coordinate 153,727 of QNUK01000183.1, read as the reverse complement.
AGAAGAAAAAGAGAATTATTATAAAACTAAACTGTGTAAAAAAAAAAATCACTATTATGTATAATATGGCCGTTTCTGGGGAAAATGTATCGTCTCTATTGATCACAAATGTCCTCAAACTTATCTATTAGTAGCGTCGTGGAGGACGGTGTTGTGTCCATACAGAGATGTCTTAGATCGTTCTAGCAGCTTCCACATTTCGATTTTAAATGTTAAACGTAGGTACTGAAAACCATCAATAAATATTATTTAAATGCTGTGGAGGTTTTTTTAAACTGCTTTTTTTTTTTTTTTTTTATAGAATCATGGTGGACATGGGGTGATAGATGACCACACACACACACACACACACACACACACACCCTGGACAGGAGCCCCTGTAATGAGCCGATGGCCGTCGATCACTTCACACCTGTATTGACTTTAATATTAGAGTCACAGTGTGTGTGTGTGTGTGTGTGTGTGTGTGTGTGTGTGTGTGTATGTGTGTGTGTGTGTGTGTGTGTGTGTCCAGAAAAAACTCATCAACATCTCAGTGTCACATACTGAGCAGCTTTATCATGACATGATGCAGAGACAGTGATCAGTGTGTGTGTGTGAGTGTGTGTGAGAGATTTACTCACCTGTTAGGAGCAATTTATAGATATCTGGCAACCATCGGTCCCCCCCCCCCCTTTAATCTGTGTGTGTAAGTGTGTGTGTGTGTGAGTGAGTGAGCGTGTTTGAGACAGAGAGAGAGAGATGCAGCTGCACACACACACACACACACACTCAGTAAAGCCTCTCCTCTTCCTCTCTGCGGAGCTCCGGTCAACTTTGGAAGTTTATTTCCGTCCGGATCCGCGATGGAGTCGTGAAGTCGGGGTGAGTGTGTGTGTGTGTGTGTGTGTGTGTGTGTGTGTGAGTGTGTGTGTTATTCATAATGTTGCGCTTCACACACGCACATTTGATCGCATCCCATTAACGCGCAGCTCAGCCTCGATCTCCACACACACACACACTTGCACTACATCATCATCATCATCATCATCATCTTAACAGCTAAGAAATAATAGGAAGGCGCGCGAGAGGCGGTGACGTCACCAGACTCGCTCCGCTCTAATTGTTCTCATTATTTCATTAACGGTGTCATTAATTGCTGTATATCGGTTGCGGCGCTGTGATTTTGCGGCACTTCGCGCGCACACACACACACACGCGCGCTGCTCTCTCTCTCTGTGTGTGTGTGTGTGTGTGTGTGTGTGTGAGGCTGTGCAGGACTCTGAGCTCTGCCTGTTAGAGCTTTTTTATTTCTCTTTAGATTAAAGCTGCGTTTCAGCTCACAGTCAGGTGTGAAGATCAGATCCAGCACTCACACACACGCACACTCACACACACACACACATCCTCACACACTCACACACACAGAACTCACACACATCCTCACACCACTGCACTGGGACTCTGGTCCAGCTCTCTCATTAGCAGCTTCACATCACACACACACACACACACACACACACACACACACACACACACACACAATCTAAAGCTGTAGATCAGGAGTGTGAGTCACATCAGCCTGTCACTCGGTTCTTGGTTGTTCTGTGAAGTCAGTGTTTGGAGTCAAAACTTAATTTCTCTAAGACTGTAAATCATCACACGACACCTGAAGTGCTTTACATGTTACGATCGATGATAATCATGAGGAATGAGGCGTGCGATGAAACGGGCAGATAGAAGCAGCGTGCTGTAGTGAGAATGCGAGATTAAACACACGCGTGTGTCTGGGTGGAAAGAGAGCCGGTCCGGTGTTGGCTGTTTACATCTGCGCGAGGTGAGTTTCATGGTTTATGGCGCGACCACCTCGAGCCGGCGCCTCTACACCACACCCACACCCGCCCGCCAGGAGACCTTAAACATCTGTCTCCATCCTGCGCAGTCAGAAGACCAGTGAGACGGGTCACTGTGAGTCCATTTACCGCCTTAGAAATAAACTACAAAATCCTAAAATCAATTCTAAAACACACCGGGAGCCAAGGGACATGGCGGAGAACAGGTGTGATGAGTTCACGTCTGTTAAAAGTCGAGCTGCTGCATACAGTAAGATCGTAATATGATATAACCGATTAATTCATTATTGTCAGATTGAACATGGTGACGGTGCTCAGTGTCTCTGATCGCCCGAGACTTTGACCTCATTCTGTCTTTGTTTTAAATCTGCAGTGTAAAATCTGTGTGTGTGTGTGTGTGTTTGTTATATTAATCAGTATAAAATAAAACATCACACACGGCCGTGACTTTTACGCTGTAGTTATTTCCCCTTAACAAAACGTCTCAGAAACTGATTTAAACTCAGTGACGCGATCACACAGTGTGCAGTACGAGTCCATCTGAGACGCGAGTGCATCCAGCGCTCAAACTAAACACTCAGATCATTCTCTTTAAAATCAATCAATCTAAAATAAAGGATATTTTACAGACTTTCAGCCGGAAATATCAGGTGTTGGAGCGTTTGTTAAAAATACTATTTCTCACTTTTTAAAGCAAAAAGAGCTGTTTGTGTGTGTGTGTGTGTGTGTGTGTGTGGGCGTGCATAATGCTACATTACAAAGGTTGAATTATTTAAAAAAATATTTTATTAACTTTTATTACTCGATTTATTAATTAATTTATAGATTTTTATGAATATTTTATTTTTGTAATTAACAGTTGTCCCAAACACGTCCTTCCGGATCAGTAAATCTTCTCGGCTCCCGTTACAGCGCGTTCTGATGCTGATGCTGATGCTGGTGTTTTTGGTGCTCTGTATGACCTGCTCTCATGTACATTATTGTTCCCAATGTGCAGCTTTAACTTTAATTCAACAATTACATCATAAAGTGTAACGCTGCTAAACGTCGTCTCTGCCAAGTTCAATCGATCCGGTGAGTTTTACTCAACACTTTGGTTTGGCCGTAGAAACTCCGTCGAACTTTCTCCTTCCTGCAGTTTATTTGTGTGAAGGTTGGAGGCGAGATTTTCATTCACCGCACGATTCCATTTCATTTCAGTTCGAGTTTCCTGAATGTGATTATAAAACACTTTCTTATGCATCTCCTCGCATCTCAATTTCAGACTTTTTTTTTATGGAAGATTTTTGTCCCATGACCACCTGCTGCGCTTAAAGACCACTATATGATCGCGTTCCATCCTGCATGAATACGCTCGGCGTGACGCCTCTGCGGTGATTATTTTTCACCAGGGACGTTTCACTGAGGACGCGTTGCACTGAGAGTCTGATTGCGACATTTTGTGCCTCGATGCAGAGTCTTGCAGGACAGAATCTCAGTACATCACATTTCTGATTCAGTCATACCGATTATATATATATATATATATATATATATATATATATATATATATATATGTGTGTGTGTGTGTGTGCCAATATGTATGTATTACATGTGTGTATCCTGCAAGAGTTTACTTGTTTTAGTAAACATGATGAATGTGTGTGTGCAGACGCTTTATTGTGTTTGTTGCGATGTTCGCTTCTTGTTTGCGCCTCCTGTGCTGTAATTCATCGAATTCACGGATTTTAAAAGGAAACACTTCCACTTATTAATTTATTTAATTTACTTTGACTTAACCTCACCTTCTTTTATTTTCTGTTCTGTTAAATATGACGTACATTACTGTTAATGACTCGCGCTAGGACTGTGAGACACAGGGACACGTCCGGCACGACGATAGAAAAATGTCCACTGATTTTCCTGCAGCGTCAATACCGCAAAGATCACAGAACCGCGTTCCCCCAGCAGCTGGGTTACATCCCGGGTCAGAGCTCGTTAATGAGAACAATCATAAAGACAAAAATAATCCTCAGACAGGGAGCGAGTTCTGACGTGTGGATTTGGTTTGGATTAAAAATGAGCCTCTGTAAGACCGGGGGGTTTGTGAAACAGATCCGCGATGAACACGCAGGAATTCTCTCTACTGATGTAAAGGGTTTCATCAGTTTTAGAGCCGAAACATTTCAGAACATTATAATATAAAGAGATGAAATGATTCGTACAGGAGCGTCCATAGATTTATACTGTGATCAGGATTAAGACTAGTTAATGTTTTAGCTGTTAGTCCCATATAGTAGAGGCTACGTAAGCAAAATTAGGATGAATATTCTATTAAGATTACGATGAAGGTTAGATTTAATATGAGGATGAGGGGTCACACTGGGACATCGTAACATTTACAGCCTCAGGATTAGGATTAGGATCAGTATTAGATTTTGGAAGAGGATTATGATGGGGATCATGACAGGCATGAAGGTCAGGATCAGGATTAGTTGATCTTCACGCTGTTATTCCCAAACTGTTTACAGAATCAAAATTAGGTTCAAGGTCAGATTAAGATTTAGATTAAGATCAAGGTTAGTATTAATATGAGGATGATGAGTTGGATTAGGATCAGAACCAAGATAAAGGTTAGGATTAAGCTGAAGATGAAGATCAGGATTAGATGATTAGATGTGCTTAGTGCAACATGTACAGCCTCAGAATTAGGATCAGGTTTGGGATCAGGTCAGAATCAGGATCTAGATTAGTGTTCGAATCAGGACCGAGAAGATCAGGATTGAGATCAGAATCAGGATCGGATTTAATGTTGAATATTACTACAGTATCCTGACTCATAACGCGTAACGAATTACATAAAAGACTAAATTTCTAAAAAAAAAACATGATGATAAAATAAAAACAAGACCGAGTTAGTCTGGATAGGGTCTAGGGTTGCCAGATTGATATTAATGGTTCGGACTGTTAACAGTTTAATTTCTAATCTTCGAGTGAAAATTGTATGAAGTGTATCTGATCATCAGCAACCTGATAATCTCCCGCAGTTCAGCAGTTCAGTGTCGGGTGTTAATGTATCAGTCTGCTCCGCCGGTCCTTACCTGCGTCTCGCGCTAAATATCAATTAAAATCCCGTTAACGGCTGTTTGGATGTCGTGAGTAATTGAGTCGCTCAGAAAAGACAATTAACACCTGATGAGCTTCTCGCTAATGTCGCTAATTTATCATTGAATGAGTGCGAGAAACATGACAAGGACATGATCATTTCAGCCTCAGACCATTCATCATCATCATCATCATCATCATCATCTAAACTCATATATACAGACACACACCCTGAGAGCTGATTAAAGACCTTCAGTAGTGTTTGATCGCTCAAGTTAATTTGATTGATTTTCTGGGACATTGTGTTAATTCGTGCTGCAGGCGGTAAAATCGAAAAAATAAAAACATATTGGTTTGTGCCTTTTGGTTCATCAGATTGTGTGTGTGTGTGTGAGTGTGTGTGTGAGTGAGTGTGTGTGAGTGAGTGAGTGTGTGTGTGTGTGAGTGAGTGTGTGTGTGTGAGTGTGTGTAGGTGGAAGGACACATGCAAGATTGAACAGTTTGTTTAATTATTTATTGCTAGATTGTCTAGCCGTAATGCGCGGTGCTGTGGCGACGCCTTCACACTCAGGACAAATCGGTTTCATTATAAAGCTCATGAGACGTCAGGAGGGAGAGACGAGACGAGACGAGCTGCGGTGTCTCAGGGTTTAAAATAAAGTTATAAAGGAATAAATGTGAGCTAGCACTAATAAGAGTGAGTACATGCAGTCGCTGATCAGTAGCGCCACCTGCTGTTAGTTTGTCATCACTGGTTACTGCCTGTGTGTGTGTGTGTGTGTGTGTGTGTGTGTGTGTGTGTGTGTGTGTGTGTGCATTAGGAGTGGACAGGACTGGTGTACGGGTGTACATGCTGGAGAACAGATTTTTCCTTTTTCCTGTCATTAAAACACAAAGTAAAAATGTATCTAGAGTGGAACACTACGTTAATATATTATTATATATTTAATAATATATCCATAAATATGACATACTTTATTAGATCATAATAGTGTCTCTTTAAAAACAGTAAAACCTTCATCTCAGACATGGGGCACTAAATCAAAATCTGGCAACCTCACAGGTTACACACGGCTCAGAGACGGAGCGAAATCATCTGCGTAACCCGACAACTTTCCCTCACTCTCATCTCTGACATGACGGACGGACTTTATACACTCTCACACTCTCTCACTCTCACACTCACCCTCTCTCTCTCACTCTCTCTCTCACTCTCATCTCTGACATGACGGACGGACTTTATACACACTCACCCTCTCACTCACTCACTCTCTCACTCACTCACTCACTATCTCTCACTCTCACTCTCACACTCACCCTCTCTCTCTCTCACTCTCTCACTCTCACTCACCCTCTCTCTCTCACTCTCACTCTCTCTCTCACTCTCATCTCTGACATGACGGACGGACTTTATACACACTCACCCTCTCACTCACTCTCTCACTCACTCACTCTCTCACTCACTCTCTCACTCACTCACTATCTCTCTCACTCACACTCACCCTCTCTCTCTCACTCTCTCACTCTCACTCACCCTCTCTCTCTCACTCTCTCTCTCACTCACATCTCTGACATGACGGACGGACTTTATACACACTCACCCTCTCACTCACTATCTCTCTCACTCACTCACTCACTCACTCACTCACTCTCTCACTCTCTCACTCACTCACTATCTCTCTCACTCACTCTCTCTCACTCTCTCTCACACTCTCACTATCTCTCACTCTCTCACTATCTCTCACTCTCTCACTATCTCTCACTCTCTCACTCTCTCACTCTCTCTCACTCTCTCACTCTCTCTCTCTCTCTCACTCTCTCACTCAGTCATATGAGAGAGGGCACACTACAGACTGACCTTCTCGGGTTGATCCTCTAACTTCTACACTTTTGCTAAACGATTTTATTAGACTTTTTCCTCTGTCACACTGAGGACCGGAGCATGAATGAGTCAACGGTAAACAAAACAAAAGAATGGATTTCCGTCTGATTCGGATTAAAGCTGAATGTCGGAGCTCCCTCGGTTCTCCAGGTTCTCCAGGTTCTCCTTCCTCCAGGGTTCAAGAAGAACAGAAGATAAACAAATGGGCGGGGCTAGCAATAGTGTTGATTACTGACTGATCGTCCTGATTTTAATAACATCATCATCTTCTACAATGATATTATTATAATATAATATCACGACTATGTTTCTGTTGAATATTGTTACAGGATGGAAGATTAAAGAGAAAATGTACCAATTTTATCATAATTTAATGTATTATTATTATTATTATTATTATTATTATTATTATTATTTCATGTTTCTGTTCAGTATTTTTTCTCTGTTGCCGATATTTATTCTGATAAAAAAAAAAAAAGAGTAAACAGGTTTTACCCACTTTATTATTCACGCTCACTAATAACATACCAGACAGGAAAAACAAAATCATGCAATAAAAATTATTGAGTAAATAAAGTCATGAAGTAAAACTATTAAATAAAACAATTCAATAACAATAAATAAAAATACTTTTAATCATATAAATGTCAAATAAATTTCAACATTTAAATATAGTCCCGAGCACCTCCAGCAGGTTTGAGCATGTTGACATGCATGCATTCCAAGGAGACGTCCCAGTGCCATTATTAAGGGGAAGTTCATGTTTAAACCTCCAAACAGCCTCAGATGCTGGAAGAAACCCATCACACTATGATGTCACTCAATATGATGTCACACGGAAGGTTATGAACCACATTTTGGCATAGGTTTGAGGCATCGTCACGGCTGCAAATCAAAAATCCCTCCACAGGTTTCCATCGTCAATGTCTTGAGATCACATGGGCCGGGATGTTGGCGCGCAGGCCGGTTCCTAAGGGCAGCGGGAAAAAAAACAAGAGCCCCTCACACACTATGGCGACATTCGGTAGGGCCGATGTTGTAGGTCTTGGGCCCTAATTACATAATGACAATTAAATGAATTCATTCTACTTTGACTGATTTATATAATGACAGATTTGTGTATTTCATTTTGTCCTGTTCCACTCGCCGTAGTCGCCACGGCTCTTATCTCAAATGTAATGAAAGGAAAAGAGCTGGATGTTTATTTCCAGAAAACTCTGTGCTGTTGTTATAAACTCAGATTGCTTTAAATTGGAAATTTTGCGATGCTGTACGGTGTGAGATCAGACTAATCTCAGCGCGCAGGAGAGGACTCGTCAATTTCTTTACTCAATAAATAACACAATAGAAGCGAGATGCAGAATTCTGGGAGCTTCTGATAGAATTGTGTGTGTGTGTGTGTGCTGTTGTTAACGGGTTGTTAACGTTTGCCTAAAAGACTCTGTGTGTGTGTGTGTGTGTGTGTGTGTGTGAGCGGATATCAGCTTCTGTCCTGCGCTCGTCTGCAGACGGAAATAAACAGAGTGAACTGAAGTAAACAGCAATAACACGGCGCCGAGTCTCAGGAGGCGGAGCCAGACACGGCGAGCACGGCGCTCTGCACACGCCACTCATTTCCTGCAGAGGAAAAGGTCAGATTTTACACGCTGTCTCGTCTACGATCGCCGTCCTCAGATCAACACCAAATAAAACACCACAGGGTCGACTCGCCGGGGTCACCGCTCACGGCTCAGTGTGTGTGTGTGTGTGTGTGTGAAATCACACCAGTGGTGTGTTACCAATGCTCCGAACACACTCTCACTCTCTCAGCGTTTTTTTTGGATGTTCAGATTTTAATTATTAAACATTTCTTACAGAATGAATATTTCAACACTCGACACTTTGCAGCTGAAACATGAACACCGCGCTGGACTCCATACTGCACTCACACTGTAGAATTACCACTGGAGGCCAGAACGAACACTGAGCGCTGAGCTGCACACTTACACTGACTCACTGAATTAACACCTCACACTCGTCACACTGCGCTGCTGAGACGTCACAAGCCTGAAGTAGCGGAAAACACGCCGCAGTGCTGCTGACCGTCTCTGTGTGTGTGTGTGTGTGTGTGTGTGTGTGTCACTAATTGAGCATGTTTGATAGGCTAATGATCTCATGATTTGAATTACAGATTTAATAATCAGGTTTGTCATGCTAACGACGATGGGTCGAGGACGCGATAACTCGACTGAACGGGATCGCGGTTGCTACGGTAACAGGTCCGGGTTTCTGTTAAATAAATAAATGTGAGAACGAGGACGGAGAGCCTCTGACCCTGCGCGGTCCCACTCGAGTCCACCCGTGACCCGCGCGTGGTGTGAGAGACGGCAGGAGGACGCTGGGGGCGGTTCTGATTTGCATATTCATGTTTATTCATACATCCTCGAATTGTTAATGAGGCTGAGAGGTGTTGAAATGCGTCTCTGCAGTGTGTAGGCTTTTATTATTATTATTTTTTTTTTGCATGACGACCGTATCACAGTTTTATTTTACACAGACTACATGAAACGATAAACACTTTTCTTTATCTGTTTAAATTAGAGGTTTTTATTCATTTTTCTTCATCTCTCTTTTTTGTAGTCTTTTGTACTGTTCATTAATTTTAAGTATTCTTACATTCTTATGTCCTTTTTATCTTATTTAGTTTTGTCTTATGCATTTAGCAGTGTAATGTAAATGTCCACATCAGTATGTATGTATATTAATATGTATGTAAATGTATATGTGTATTGAGGTTATACTGACACAGTACATACAGTAATGATCTACTCCTGTTAGCAGCTACTGTGTCTGTGTCTGTGTGTGTGTGTGTGTGTGTGTGTGTTTATCAAAGCCTTGATCGATCCCCGTTCAGTAATAACGACGCGCTGATTTGAGAGGACAGGAGCGTAAAGACTAATGGACGTGGCGTCTCTCGGGGACTCGCACATCGAGCGCGGCGTCTCCGGAGGCGTTTCACCTTCACCGCGCGCGACACGGCTTCACCATCGATCACGTCTCTGTTAGCGGCGCGTGCTGATAAAGTGTCCCACACGACTGCACAGAACAATACAGCAAACACGTTTAATGAGGTCATGCTATTTGTAGAAGTATTGGCACCTGTTATTAAAATGAAATCAAACAACAGAAGGCCGCAGATTGAAGGAGCCTTGAACACATGACGCTTTAGTCCTGACGCTACGCCGCGATCGACCTTCAGACGCGACCTTTGAAGAAGGCGGGCCCTAATTGAGACACACCCTTTATCTCTCTGTCCCGAACGCACACATTCACGTCAGCTTTAGCTTTAACAATCTCAGTGCGTAGCCTTGCGTTCAGTCTCTGACACCGATTAATTTATTCATTTTTTTCAAAGCCCATGCTTAAAAATATTGGCACCCCGACAGTTACATTCCCGTGAAGACCGGCGTCCTCCGTAGAGACCATCAGAGTCTTTTGAGAGACCCTTGGTGAAGATCTTGGTCCATTCCTTAATGTTTGAATGTTCTAATCTTCAGGATTGTTTTGTCCTGGAGATCTGTGACCATCATCTCCATCGTGAGACGCAGCGCGGCTGTGTGTGTTTGAGCTCTGTGGTGAAGTCGTAACCTCCTGGCAGAGACAACCAGGTGTCTGGGCTGAAACGTCTTGCTGCTTAGCGTAAGTCATGATTCAGCCTTCACAAAGCATCACTGCTAAAGCTCCGATTGGTTAGTACGAGCACTTTAGGAATTAGAATTTAGACGGACACTGGAGACTCCTTCTGTAATGTCCCAACAGAATCTCTGGACACGCCCCTGTGAGTCAGCTGATCTGCAGGTATCAGAGCGAGTGCGTTAATATAAACCTGCACCACTGTAACACCTGCTGTTATTGAGAATTCATCAACATCTGCTGACCAATCAGAGCGCAGAGCTGTACGGCGCTGTGGGGGAGGAGTTACATAATCAACCAGACAGTCAGGATTTGCTGATTCAGTTTTTTTTTTATTGTTCTAAATATTCAATATTCAATAAGACAGACAATAAAAAACAGTAGTGTGTGTGTGTGTGTGTGTGTGTGTGTGTGTACTGTAGCTCTATATGTGTACGTGATGGAGGTCGAGCCTCCATCACAGGAGGATGATGATGATGATGATGAGGGTCAGCGCTGTCCTTCAGTGTGTAACAGTGTGTTTTAGTGTTATTAACCCCATGTTAGTAGTTTTGTTGATCTCCTTATCGATTTCTTTGCTCGATGCAGGACGGGAGTTTGACCCTCGTGTAACAGAGGGACATCTTAAGCACTATTGGGACTATTGGGACGGGACCAGTTTTACTGGGGGACGTTAGAGACATTTCTGTTCCACAGAGGTACTTTGTGATTTTAATCGCGTCCGAGTCGCCATGTCTGACTTTTTCTCACACGACTTCTGTAAAAATCCCAGAGCAAATAACCTTCTGTGTTTCAGCAAACTCGACGGTCCCCTGAGAAATCTAATCCCGTCCGAATGCCAATGTCTGTGTTTGCCAAATTTTTTTTTCCCCGAAACGCATTTTCTCGTGTGTTTTGGTCAGCGTGAACTAGCGTACAATCTCTAGCGCGCCGGTATTTGAGTTTCTGCTTCTACGCTCCAATAGAAATCCTCATCCTCAACACGTGGTCTTGCGCAACGCCCACATGTAAAACACAGACACGCCCACCGCCGTAATAAACGCGGAGATGTTAGTCCCGTCCGAATCCATGCATGAAATGACAGACGTCGGGTGAAAAAAATCCTACCTCAAACGTCCCCCAGTAAAACTAGGCCCGTCCGAATAGTGCTTTAGCCACGCCCACAGGATACGACCTGAGACATGAGAATCTCCTCACTGCATCAGTTACAGCAGCAGAAGCGCATTAATCACTCAGCAATTATACAGAGGAGACGTCTACACTCAGTGACACCCAGGTGGTGACTCGGGTTTATTAGGCCCAGCAGTGTGTGTGTGTGTGTGTGTGTGTTATATGTGTGTGTGTGTGTGTGTTTATATATGCAGGTTGTATGTTTTGTTTTTGTTTTATGTTGTGCTTTTTTTTGTTCTATGTTTTTTTATGTGTGTGTGTGTGTGTGTGTGTGTGTGTGTGTTAATTGCTCCACTGTGTCTATAGTTAAGGCCTCAGAAGCCTGTTCCTCCCCACACACACCATGCGGTGTGTGTGTGTGTGTGTGTGTGTGTGTGTGTGTGTGTGTGTGTGTGTGTGTGTGTGTGTGTCGCAGTTGAGATCAGGACGTTGCCGGAGAGTCACGGCTGATTGGTTCTGACCCGTTCCCTGATCCGGTGCACTGACGCGTCTCACACTGTGAAGGTGAACAGGAGCGCGAGCTCTCCGCAGTGACAGAGTGATCAGTCAGTTTGTGCATAAACAAATCCTCATGTGTTCTGTCTGTTTACGTCACACTGAGCGCTAACGGCTAACGGCTAAAGACACACTGATGTTGAGTTTATCCCAGGTCAAAAACACGACAGGAAGTCGGTACGAGATCAGCGGCTTGACTCGCATGACCCGAGGTGCGCACGCTGTCTGTCCAGGACTCGGGCCGGAGGTCAAACCTCACACCGCCGTCTCACACACACACACACACACACACACACCGCTGACGCATCTCACTACACACATGCCGCCGTTCTCGCTCTGAGTCTCCGTTTGTCTGAGAAGCAGATTAATATTTCCTGTTATTACATCCTGTTACAGTCACTGAGTGTCCTGAAGTGTTTATTAGATCCCGTGTGTCCCGTAGGTGTTTATCAGACACCGTGTGTCCCGTAGGTGTTTATCAGACACAGTGTGTCCCGTAGGTGTTTATCAGACACAGTGTGTCCCGTAGGTGTTTATCAGACACAGTGTGTCCCGTAGGTGTTTATCAGACACAGTGTGTCCCGTAGGTGTTTATCAGACCCCGTGTGTCCCGTAGGTGTTTATCAGACACAGTGTGTCCCGTAGGTGTTTATTAGACCCCGTGTGTCCCGTAGGTGTTTATCAGACCCCGTGTGTCCCGTAGGTGTTTATCAGACACAGTGTGTCCCGTAGGTGTTTATTAGACCCCGTGTGTCCCGTAGGTGTTTATTAGACACAGTGTGTCCCGTAGGTGTTTATTAGACCCCGTGTGTCCCGTAGGTGTTTATCAGACCCCGTGTGTCCCGTAGGTGTTTATTAGACACAGTGTGTCCCGTAGGTGTTTATTAGACCCCGTGTGTCCCGTAGGTGTTTATTAGACCCCGTGTGTCCCGTAGGTGTTTATCAGACACAGTGTGTCCCGTAGGTGTTTATCAGACACCGTGTGTCCCGTAGGTGTTTATCAGACACCGGGTGTCCCGTAGGTGTTTATTAGATCCTGTGTGTCCCGTAGGTGTTTATCAGACACAGTGTGTCCCGTAGGTGTTTATTAGACCCCGTGTGTCCCGTAGGTGTTTATCAGACACCGGGTGTCCCGTAGGTGTTTATTAGATCCTGTGTGTCCCGTAGGTGTTTATCAGACACAGTGTGTCCCGTAGGTGTTTATTAGACCCCGTGTGTCCCGTAGGTGTTTATCAGACACCGGGTGTCCCGTAGGTGTTTATTAGACCCCGTGTGTCCCGTAGGTGTTTATCAGACACAGTGTGTCCCGTAGGTGTTTATCAGACACCGTGTGTCCCGTAGGTGTTTATCAGACACCGGGTGTCCCGTAGGTGTTTATTAGATCCTGTGTGTCCCGTAGGTGTTTATCAGACACAGTGTGTCCCGTAGGTGTTTATTAGACCCCGTGTGTCCCGTAGGTGTTTATCAGACCCCGTGTGTCCCGTAGGTGTTTATCAGACACAGTGTGTCCCGTAGGTGTTTATTAGACCCCGTGTGTCCCGTAGGTGTTTATCAGACACCGGGTGTCCCGTAGGTGTTTATTAGATCCTGTGTGTCCCGTAGGTGTTTATCAGACACAGTGTGTCCCGTAGGTGTTTATCAGACACAGTGGTGTTCATGCACTGCGGCTTCTAATACAGTACTATTTCCCTAGTAACGTCTCGCTCGCAGGGTGTGTACAGCGAGTGTGATGCATACACGAGAGAAAAAGGTAAAGTTTTTTGTTAATGTAGTTGCATAAACACACACACACAGACACACACACACACACACACACACACACACACACCTCTGTTAACACACCAGGACTATCAGATACCTGTACATGAGCCGGACCGCACATAAACCTCTCCTGGTTTATATTCTTTTATATTCTAGGTTTCCACTTTTTATACTTTGTAAATTTTGATCTACTGTAATTTTTATTTTATTTTAAACTCACTAAACTACGTAGTACTTCACAATTTGCTAAATAATGAATTTATTGAGGTTATAAGAGCACGGATGATCTGATTACGAGAACGTTTCTCATCTCAAGAATAGTGGAAAAATAAACAAACACGTAGATTACTGACGAACGCCACACAAACCGCTGAGCACGCGTGTGTTCCTGTATCGTGATTTCAATTGACTTATTGTGCAGCCCTGCATTAACCATAGATTTTAAATAAATGATCAACTGGAGACTACTACAAAGAGTTTTTAGGGTACATGAAATTTTTGGTTGCCATTTTTTCCTCGTCTTTGTGTTTGATTTCATTTTAATTTTAGGATCAGCAGTTCACTCGGCGCCGTACTGTCTACTGTCTATAGTCGTGTAAGTGGCGAATAAAATGCATCGGAGTCATTTCTGTAGAATCAGGGGGAGGAGCCTCCAGTGTAAACAGAGTTGATCGAGTGAGCGTTTATAGTGACACCAGTAAGTCACTTATTCTTTATTGATTTGAAAAGAGAAATGGCTGTGATGTAAGAGGAGTAAAACAATAATCAATAAATGTTGGAATGATCAGCGCCTGTGTGACGTGAACTCTGGCTTTGTTCCTCTCCGTCATCAGGAGTTTAAACCTCTGCAGTGTTTTGAAGAAGCTCGGTGAGTCGTTTGCGTGCTCGCTCGTCTCGGCTCTAATCCGTCACTCCAAACGTCTGCTACGGTATCTATTTTAGATTTTTCCGCTAATCACCGCCGAACGCCATCTGTTCTTCTGAGCCGGTGTGGGTTTACATCCGCTGCGTCTCTCTCATGTGGGCAGAAACAGAATGAATGAAACACTCTGACGTTAGCGTGTCTGGGTTGGAGGTTCGAGTCGCCTCAGATACGGAAAGTGTGTGTACAGTGTCTCCAGCTGTTTATCACCTCGAAACTGTGATCGAGTGGAGAGAGAAACATGGGATAAACATCTGCTCGTAAGCAGAACCACTCTGGGTTTGGTCTGTGGAGGAACAACTCAGTCATTACAAGACATTACAACCTATTTATAGTTTCCTGTTATTAGCTCAGACTTTAGTTCATATTAGGAATAAAACCACAGCATACTGAAAACTAAAAACCTTCTGACAATAAAAATACATTAAAAAAAAAAAAAATCAGATGCACAAGCGCATGCAGTAGAACCTCGAAATAAACAAAGAACAATTGATTAAAAATTCAACAGAAAATAGATTTATGATAAAAATGACAATTAGGCTGAAGAGAGAATTTACAATTCAAGGTTTAAGTGGGAATTCAGTTGACACAGAATGAAGTAAATGTACAGAACGTTCTGTATAACAGCACATGGAGCAGCGGTCGGTTCCCCGCCTGCCACGCAGAGGGTCTGGGTTCGATTCCCAGCCAATTCCCAAATCCCAGCCAGCGGTCGGGGACGGAGGGGCATCTGGCTCAAAACCGGCGCCAAGTCGTGTGTGGATCAGACGCTCCCCTGTGGCGAGCCCGTGACGGAGCAGCTGAACACACAACACACACCCTTTGACACTGAACGTCTCCTGCTTTGTTCGTCTTTATGTAAAATCAGCGTCCACTCGAGGAATTCATCAAATCCAAATGACACGTGGTGCAGTGCAGCAACAGGTCCCGCGAGGGCGCTGCCGAGTTCCGCTGAGATCCGAAAGCTGCTTATTTTTCTCCAGCGGCGCCGCGTCCTGAGTGTTTTATTCCTCTAACAGCAAAGAACTTATTCATGATTATAAATCCATTAAAATTAACCTCAGGCTTTTTAAATCCATTTACTGTACATGAAACGAACCACGCCCTCCCTCACCTCTACATTTATACATCTCTCTCTCTCTCTCTCTATCATTATATTATATTATATTATATTATATTATATTTATAGAATGATCTGAACCTTTAATTGTACTTTTATTTACATCTTTGTATTCAAATGCAAAATTAGATTTTTTATTAACAATAGTCAAAGCAACTTTACAGAATCAGAAAAATACAGAAATAAGGTAAAGAAATGAGTAAATTCAGTGCCATGAGAAAGTATTTGCCCCCCTGTCCTGGTTAAAATGATTCAGATGATCAAACCAGTGTTAACGTTACACACAGAT
>QNUK01000183.1:0-130000 GCA_013621035.1 Clarias magur | reverse complement strand
CTGACCACATCACACCCAGGTGGCCCTTTACCCACAATGCCATGGGAGAAATTGCCATTCTGCAAAAAAAAAAAAACAGCGACCCACACTGCACTGGGGCAGGAGGAGGAAACCGGGAGTGGAAATGGATCGAGGCCGGTTCTGTGGTTCTGGAGATCCGGTGATCTTGGCTACGTTTCCCTCGAGAACCCGAAAAAAAGTCACACAGCTGTTAAAACGATGAAGCCATGATGAAGTGATTTTTGGTGACTCTTTATTTTCATCAAAAACTTATAAAATTAAGTTACATTTCATTTAGTTTTATATATAAACTATAGATAAAATATCTTACAAATAATTATATAAACGTAGTGCGTTTCGCTTTCCATTTTTCACACCTTTATTTCCATATAAGGAGTGAATGGCATGTGCACATCTCCATATAAGGACTTGTCGACTCTGCAAAAAAGAAATCTACAGTTTATTTTATGTAAAATATTTTCTTGTATTAAAGCTACAACGAATCAAATGTAGGAGCATTAAGCTTATTTCTAGCCAGATGTTTACTAACGTTCTTGTTCTACTGGCCGATAATTTTGCTTGTTAAAAATTTATTTCTTGAATAAAACTAAATTATCTGCCAATAGTAAACAACATTTTTAATCAAAACTTGGCTAGAAATAAACTTCATAACATTTTAACATTAATAACATAAAATAACGAGCTTAAACTCATATTCTTAAAGATGTGCTGAGTGACACACCCACATTTCCATATGTGGAGATTTAATGTGACCTGATGATGTCAGAATCTTAAGCACTGGACTGTAATTTACACCATCTGTATTTACATATTCATTTATTAGAATTATTCAAGGAGAAGTATTTTTTATGTATTTTGTAAACCAGTGGAGCTGCTGTGTGAGTTAGTTCTGAGCAGGGACTGTGTGTGTGTGTGTGTGTGAGTATGTGTGTGAGTATGTGTGTGAGTATGTGTGTGTGTGTGTGTGTGTGTGTGTGTGTGTGTGTGTGTGTGTGTGTGTGTGTGTGTGTGTGTGTGTGTGTGTGAGTATGTGTGTGAGTATGTGTGTGTGAGTATGTGTGTGTGTGTGTGTGTGTGTGTGTGTGTGTGTGTGTGTGTGTGTGTGTGTGTGTGTGTGTGTGTGTGTGTGTGAGTATGTGTGTGAGTATGTGTGTGAGTATGTGTGTGAGTATGTGTGTGTGTGTGTGTGAGTATGTGTGTGAGTATGTGTGTGAGTGTGTGTGTGAGTGTGTGAGTATGTGTGTGAGTATGTGTGTGAGTATGTGTGTGAGTATGTGTGTGAGTGTGTGTGTGTGTGTGTGTGAGTATGTGTGTGAGTATGTGTGTGAGTATGTGTGTGAGTGTGTGTGTGAGTGTGTGAGTATGTGTGTGAGTATGTGTGTGAGTATGTGTGTGTGAGTATGTGTGTGAGTATGTGTGTGAGTATGTGTGTGAGTATGTGTGTGAGTGTGTGTGTGAGTGTGTGTGAGTATGTGTGTGAGTGTGTGTGTGAGTGTGTGTGAGTGTGAGTGTGTGTGTGTCCGTTAGGAATGACGAGAAAATTGGATGGTATTTTAATCTAAATGTTGCAGTGCTGTTGGTGTGATGTCTGAGGAGACGGAAGCGATGGTGTAATGGGACACAAGCTCACTCAGGAGTGCGCACTCCATGTAGGGCTCGAGGCAGGCAGCGCCGGAGTGTGAACTGAAACCACGAGGGAATCCGAGTGTCAGCTCACACACACCGCACAACATCCAACAAGTACAAATTATCACAGCGTCCCGTTTCACTGCTCCAGCAGACAGACAGACGGAAGAGTGGAGAGACATGCAGACAGACACAGACAGACACAGACAGACAGACGGAAGAGTGGAGAGACATGCAGACAGACACAGACAGACACAGACAGACAGACGGAAGAGTGGAGAGACATGCAGACAGACACAGACAGACAGAGACAGACAGACGGTCCGTCTTTATCTGTGATGTTATGACTGTTCTTTCATTTTCAGTAATGTTTAGTTTTTTCTTTGTAGTAGTTGTGCTCTCAGTCTCTCTCTCTCCGTCTCTCTCCTCCTCTCCGTGTCTTTACCTGATTATAATTCTCCTCTCCTCTTTTCTCCTCTCTTTCCGCTGACATTCTTCATCTTTATGTCGTTTTTATTTTATTCACTCTCTCTCCTGTGTTTCATGAGGTCGAGAGGAAACTTTATGACAAACTTCACGAAAGCTTTATACGTTCAGCCGCGTCTCTCTGTCTCTCTCTCTGTCTCTCTCTCTGTCTCTCTATCTGTCTCTCTCTCTCTCTCTCTCTCTGTCTCTCTCTCTGTCTCTCTATCTGTCTCTCTCTCTCTGTCTCTCTGTCTGTCTCTCTCTGTCTCTCTCTCTGTCTCTCTCTCTCTCTCTCTCTCTGTCTCTCTCTCTGTCTCTCTCTCTCTGTCTCTCTATCTGTCTCTCTCTGTCTCTCTCTCTCTGTCTCTCTGTCTCTCTATCTGTCTCTCTCTCTGTCTCTCTGTCTGTCTCTCTCTGTCTCTCTCTCTGTCTCTCTCTCTCTCTCTCTCTCTGTCTCTCTCTCTGTCTCTCTATCTGTCTCTCTCTCTGTCTCTCTGTCTCTCTCTCTGTCTCTCTCTCTCTCTGTCTCTCTCTCTCTGTCTCTCTCTCTCTCTCTCTGTCTCTCTCTCTCTCTCTCTGTCTCTCTGTCTCTCTCTCTCTGTCTCTCTGTCTCTCTCTCTCTCTCTGTCTCTCTGTCTGTCTCTCTCTGTCTCTCTATCTGTCTCTCTCTCTCTGTCTCTCTGTCTCTCTCTCTGTCTCTCTCTCTCTCTGTCTCTCTCTCTCTGTCTCTCTATCTGTCTCTCTCTCTCTGTCTCTCTGTCTGTCTCTCTCTGTCTCTCTCTCTGTCTCTCTCTCTCTGTCTCTCTCTGTCTCTCTCTCTCTCTCTGTCTCTCTCTCTCTCTCTGTCTCTCTGTCTCTCTCCTACAGATAATTTCTGTTTTTTTTCTCTGTTCTTATTGTTTTCTCTCGTCTCAGCTTCTTTGCCACTTTTCTTTTTTTAAAATTTTTTTACCCTTCAGCATTTCTTTTCTCTTATTTGTCACTTCATTTCTCTCTCTCTCTCTCACATTTTTGTTCCTCCCGCCTTCTCCATCACTCACTCACTTATTTCTTCTTTTTGTCATGTTCTCTCTCTCTCTCTCTCTCTCTCTCTTTAGCAGTAATATTTTGGACATTTTCTCACTCCTTCTCTGTGCTCTTTTCTCTCGCAGGTGGAGGACGAGTGGAATAAAAGAGCGGACGGAGGACAGAGACGCAGTGGAGTGAAAAAGAGACGAGTCTCAGCATGACGGGATCATGGAGGTGAACGAGAGACGGCTGCACTCTTCCCCCAGAGAGCGACTGGAGCGCGTGAGAGGAGGAGAGCGCGGCGGAGAGCGCGGCGCGATGGAGAGACTCGGGAGGAAGGTGCACAGCTCGAGCGACACCCTGAAAGCCTTTGAGAATCATCACGTGGTGGATTTCAACTCGGCAGAGATGCTGAGCAAAGACACGGCAGGTCCGAGCTCGAGTCCCGTTTCATCCTCTACAAATAAAAACAAATAGAAATAAGTAGAAATAAAATGTTAAAATAAACAGTGAAGTATACTGGATAACTGTTCAGACAACAACAACAACAACAATAATAATAATGATGTTGATGATAATTCATAGTGTTATGTTCTTGCTTGGATCACCATTGCATTGATCATAAACCATCACATCCACCAATCACAGTAAGGGGCGGAGCTTACACAAAGTCTCTTTCTAATTGGTCCATTAGCTTGATTAGACAGAGAGGGATTAATGTATTAATGTCACTTTAAAAAAAAAATTCTTTAAAAAATTAACACAATATGCAAAAAGAAATAAATAAAGCATAAATAGATACATAAACTATATCACAAATTAAATCAAATAATTGTAAAAATAATTCATAAAATAATTTGACTAACATTAAATACTCAGGAATAATATTGTGTATAAATATATATATATATATATATATATATATTTAATAATAATAATAATATTCTATAATGCACTCTGATAATAAATTAATTATATATCGATTTTAATCAAATATCATTTAAGTCCCAAATTCAGGAATGTTACATGACTGTCTAATTAATGAAAAAAATCAACATTGTGATTAATGTTAATAAATAAAGTGAGATTATAGATTTATTTATGTACATTCCACTGTGAGTGGATCAGAGGGTCACTGGGCCGACTGGTGTGCGGTGTGTTTTCCAGCTCAGTCTTTGTCGCTGCACCAGTTGGGGATTTGCGGCGCCGCTCCCCGCCGCGGCCTGAGCTTTTGTGCTGAAACCGGACTCGACCACCACATCCAGGACGCCGGGGGCGTCTCCGTGTCTCCGGACTGCGGCGTCCGTCTGTGGGGACGGGGGGGTAAAGGGCTCGGACGCACGGAGTCCCGGCTGTCCAGTCGGTCCAACTCGGCCCTGACGCTCACGGACACGGAGAACGACGGCAAGGACGAACACGACGACGACGGCGGTGAGTGAGGCGGGAACCTTATACGGATGTTGCTATGGTTACAGCGGTGAAACGGTGTTCTCTCACCATGACAACGAGATCAGTTTGTTTTTGCTTCTATTTAAGATTTACGATGCATAAGTACGTACAGTACAGTGTGTGGAAATGTTTTACATTTAAAAGCTGCCATTCAACTCTTGTTGCCGTGGTTACGATCAGTATGTACACTAATGTGTTGCTAATGTGGACGCTAAGCGGACTGTAGCTAATGACTAGCTAGCGTTAAACCGTCTTTCTGCTGTTCGTTCGGAAGTAAATCACACCGTCATTTCACTTTTAACGCTAACGCTGTCGTTTCTCAACCAATCAGAGACGAGGATTCTCCCTGATCATGGTGTAAACCTAATTTAAATATTTATCACATGCCGTGTGCAGGCTGAGCGGGAACTGAGAAAAGCACGAAGAGCATTCTGGGTAATCACAGGCGTCTGAAAGGGTGATAATGCTGGGTTTTAAGGAGTTTTTAGCATTCTAGCATGTCTCCATTATGTAAAACACACACACACACACACACACACACACACACACACACACGTATGTTAAGCGCAGCCTCTTGGGTTTGAAGTGTAAATTGGAAAAGCCTAAAGGGCCGCGAGACTCATCTGAAATCAGGAAGTCGTCTCAGCATCACACACACACACACACACACACACACACACACACACACACACACACCTTCTCATAAATCTGTTCTTTAATTGGCTTTTTTTCCTGTGGACAGAGAGGCTTTAACGCTGCAACTTTTTACTGGTTACTGATTTATTTTACATTCTTTCTCAGTTTTTTGTTTGTTTGTTTGTTTTATGAATTGTATCCCTTGATGTACATCCCTTCCAGCCAACATCCGCCTCCTACACCCCGCTCCCTGGCTGCAGCGTTTTGTGCGGGTTTTTCTGATCTGCTCTGAACTTTGATGCTTTGATCAGATTTGGAAATTCTTTCATAAAAGTAAAAGATCTTGTGTTTCATTGTATTTGTAATCTGTGTGTGTGTGTGTGTGTGTGTGTGTGTGCGTCTTCACAGTAAGACGTGTGTAAACAAAACCTTCAAATCCTATTTGATTTATTTGGCAAGAAACAAATAAGTAAACAAACAAACAAGTCAACATACAAACAGGGGAGTGCGTGGAATCAGCGCAGTGCATGATGGGAATCTGTAGAGTACAGCATGAATATTTAACAACAGCAAATTATCACTCACTCACTCATAGTCTATACCGCATTATCCTGTATTCTAGGTGGTGGAACGAACTTCCTCTAGATGTCCCTACAGCAGAGACTTTGACGATCTTTAAACGACGACTCAAAACGTATCTATTTCTCCAGTACTTACAGGACTAACCCCTTCATTCCCCCCCAAAATAAGCCCCTCTTCCCAGTTGTGTTAGACTAAAGGCACTTAGTTATTGACCTAGTTAACCCAGTGTACGTATCTGTCCAGTGATGTAAACTGCCAAATGCCTAAATGTGAATGTATTCAGGGTCACGGGGGGGGCGGAGCCTATCCCAGGAGACTCAGGGCAGGAGGAGGGTTTACACCTGGACAGGGTGCCAATCCATCACAGGGAACACACACACACACACACACACACACACACACACACACACACACACATACATACACAATTATTCACACACTACAGGCAGTTTGTGAAAACACCATGTATCCTAATCTGCATGTGTTTGGGCTGTGGGAGGAAACCGGAGAACCCAGAGGGAACCCACCAAGCTCGAAGGAGAACACGCAAACTCCACACACGAACCCGGACCCTGGAGGTGCAGAGCGACGGTGCTAACCAGCGGATAATAATGCGACTATTAATAATAATAATAATAATAATAATAATAATAATAATAACTCCAAGTCATATTTAATAATTGTGCTGTGTGAGTCAGGTATTGAAGGTTTGGAGTGTGTGTGTGTGTGTGTGTGTGTGTGTGTGAGGACACTGAGCTGATTTGTATTCCTGTGTGATCCGGGACGTTTCCGCTGTCTGATCGAATAAAACGCTGCGACAAAACTCATTACGCCGAACAAAAGTGGAGAAGATCAGCGTCCGGGCCGAGAGTGACCCCGCCGACCTCAGCCTTTATCCCCCTTCCCTTCCTCCTCGCACCCCCCCATCCCCCCCAAACCCCTCCGCCTGGACAGGGCAGGACACTCGCACAATTCTGTCCACTCGGCTCAGCGCGGCGACGATCAAACACCAGCACAGAGAGACAGAATGAGACAGAATGAGACAGAGGGAGATTCTGCAGTTTATTATTGATTTCTGAAACAGCAGTTTTATTGAAACATCATTAATTGTAGTTTTGTTATTGGAGTTGTGGATTGCTCAGTAAATTCATGGATAATTTAGCCACGCCCACAAATCTCCATAAAAGGAACCTCAAACAGTGCTGAACACAACACACCTGTGAGTGACCAGAGAAAGCACTAAGTGCAGTGTGTGTGTGTGTGTGTGTGTGTGTGTGTGTGTGTGTGTGTGTGTGTGTGTGTGTGTTTAATTTCCCAATGACTCAGTTCAGCCACTGCTGCGCTTCAGCTCCTGCACACACACACACACACACACACACACACACTTATGTTCTAATGAAACATCTCGTTAATAATAATAATAATAATAATAATAATAATAATAATAAAATCCCAGCCTGCGTTTGCGAGTCTGTAGCCGTGACTCGTCTCGGACCGCGACATGATTACAGCCGCCTCGTTTGTTTAATCATCAGTTTGCACTTCACAGATGGAGGCTCGACATCTCAGCGCTGAGGATTTAAAGTGTCTCCGTCCATCTGTGTGTGTGAGGTTTAGAGAGCGAGAGTCAGACCGGGGGGGGGGGGGAATATAGGAGTGAATCCGTAATCAAAATCAGAATCTGGTTTTATTTGTATGTTAACCCACACAACACACATCAAACCCCATTCCTGACACAAACACACACACACACACACACACACACACACCTGGAAACTATAAAACAAACTGACATTTAGGTATGAAACACCAGAACTAACTTACCTACAGTACACGTGGTGTCACAAACAGATTATACAGAAGTAAATCTAAAGACTTAAAATAAGTCTAAATAATAACATTTCATTCTCAGCACCACAGCAATGTTTTGCATTTTCTACTTACAATAGAACAACAGTATTCGTTTATTTATTTATTTATTTATTTATTTATTTATTTATTCCCAGGCAGAAACCAGACCCGCGGCTCAGTTTCCCGGCTAAACCTAAATTTAAAAAAATCCATGTTAAGGGTCATCGTGTTTCTCCCTCAGAGACGACGTTCCTGTTGTTTAGAGTCGGACAGAATCCAGGTGGAACAGCCATGTTTGTTAAAAAGACTATAGATAAGTAAATAAATAAATAAATAAATAAAGGCTCTGTGGCGGTGCGCGGCGGCTCGGGTGTGCAGTCTGGTCCACGTCAGAGTCGGACACGAGCGCTCACACAGACCAAGAGACGACAGACCAGCCATTTAAAATAGACTTCTCTCTCTCACACACACACACAGCACTCCATCACTGCCTTATTGTAAAGAGATTAAGTGAGTTTCTGTCAAGTTTAAAAATAACTTTAATTAGAAATAATAATAAACAGACATCCAGAGACTCTTTCTTTAACTTACAATTTACATATAATTGTTTAAGCGTTTATTTATCACTAAACTTTTTTATTTTTGCTTCATAAAGAACATTTAAATTCTGTACAATTATTATTATTATTATTATATTTTTAAAATTAGAATGCACAATTGTTTTGTAATTAAAAATGAAATGTTTTATTTATCTACTGTATCTATCTGTGCATTTTGTGTGTGTGTGTGTGTGTGTGTGTGTGTGTGTTTGTTTTGTCTTTAACCTGTAACGACATTTCTGGTGTACATTATGTGCAAGTCAGTTTCTTTTTTACTAACTTGTATAAATCTCTTCATGTTTGTTGTTTACATTAGCAAAATTGAGTTATGTTTCGTAAAATATAAATTGCACAATGATCATAAAAAGGGTGCCAATCACAGGGCACACACACTCACACACTCATTCACACACTACGGGCAATTTGGGAACGGCAATTAACCTAATCTGCATGTCTTTGGACTGAGGGAGGAAACCTGAGCACCCAGAGGAAACCCACCAAGCACGGGGAGAACATGCAACCTTCACTCACACAGAGACGGGAATCAAACCCAGACCCTGGAGGTGCAAGGCGACAGTGCTGACCACTACACCGCCGTGCCGCCTACATGATAAAAACTGCTGGGTTAAAAAAACAACCCAACCATAACGCAGCCGCTGGGTCACTATTGGACAGAACACGCGCTGGCTTGTACCATTTAACCCAGGATTCTGGGTTATTTTATTTGACCCAGCCAGTGGGTAAAATTAACATTTCTTGCTGGGTTGACACATTCCATTTGATTTTTTTTAATAATAATAATAAAAAAAAAAAGCCTCAATGTACACAACTTCACATAATGTAAATAGATAGTCACAGAATAAGAAAATGTGAATAACTTAATTTTGACAAAAATATCAGAGAAAACCATATAATCCCAAGGTGACCATTTGTTATATATATATATTTGCATTTAATACAATGTTTAAACACTTTATAGAGAAGTTTTCAACACAAATCTCATAACGCCCACATGACATCAAACATTTCCCATCTTAATATTTTAACCATCAGTTATTTAACTATTTAATTTCCTTCAAAATGACATTAAAAACAAAAACGATAAAACTTATTTTATTAAATATTATTGATTAAATGTGTGGGCTGAAAAAACTCTTGTCCTCAAAAATGTAACGGATGAGTACTCGTGTGCATCAATCTGACCTAGAGTACAGTATGCTGGAGGTGAGAAAATATTGCTTAACATCAATGACAAAACAAACAACCTTAGAAACAAACATCAACAGCCTTCACCAAAGAGTCTGTATCAATAGCGTTGCCTTCAACAATGGAAAAGGTCCGTCAGGTCCCTCTTGTCTCGTCCCCAAGGAACAAAACCTGGAACAATGCTCCAGTCATCTCCATATTTTGCAGATATCATCCTCATCATGTTGGTCCACCTGTGGATTATACAGCATCACTTAGTGTTGCAATATAACTAACATTTACGTTTTTTTTTTTTTTACATTTACATTTAATGCAAAACATCTTTTCTCTTGTCAATACACAAAAATACATAACGTGAACATGAATTAGGTTATATTTCTGAATAATTTACCTCACTATTTAACATGTGAGGGATAACAGGATACGGTGCTCCATCTGGATTTAATACAAAACATTCACCACTTTTCAAATTCTCAACAAACACTAGATGAAAATGATATTTAATATTGAATTTACAACTTATAATAAATATTTCATAAGGATAAAGAAAAAGCTCGGTTTAAACTACGACTTATCCAAGACGCTTTCTCATGTTTTGAATAACAAAACAATGAGAAGAAAATATGAATCCCACACCACCATATCGAAGCATTTATTCTAAACAATAAAATATGCTTGCTCCTAGCACAAGTTACTAAAAAAATAAAAAGTAGAAATTTACATGAACTTGCCATAAAATACTGAGTGCTGTGAGTCTGACCCAGTCAGACGTGAAGACTCTCATTAAACATATCAGAACAGCTTCTTCTGACACTATTAAATATGATAAAATATGCCAAGAGACTTTCCACACACAGCTTTATTGGCGATTACTAGTAATTTACCTGACTGTCTTACATTTAATATTGTAAATGTATATTTGTGTGTGTGTGTGTGTGTGTGCTAAAAATGCACTTTTATCATAAAATACAGTATAGCCGGCTATATAAAAACATGACCTTCTCTCACCCCCATATCAAAATGCGTCACAAAAGGTGGAAAAGCGAATAAACATGACAATGAGCTCCTACCACAACTACAAGATTTAAAATTTAGCTAAAACTTCATATAAACTTACCATAAAATACAGCCAGCATTAAGTGGCCTCGTGCCCCCATCCCATCCCACCTCGCTTCAGAAGTGAAGAATCCAGAAAGTTCCTCATGCTGTGTCTCAATTCCAAGTGCACACTCGAGGGTGTGACGACTCCGGGTATAATAATGTAACGCAGCGTACAGGATGAGTCTCATAACCGCGATATTATTATACCATAACCGTATTATACCAGAGATTACCTGTTATACTGTAAATACACAAAATGAAATAAATCCGCTGTTTTAATCTCAGCAGTGACGTCACAGCCAGCGGGCGTTTTCAGAAGTTCTTAAGAAAGATGAGGCTGTGTTTTGTGGCTACATAACCGCGGAGCACCGCAAGATGGGCTGGAGCTCAAATCTCCGAAACCGTTGGGTCACTTTTTTAAATAGACGCTGTCTTTAATAACCGATTGATGTTTTGAGCTGTACACACACATACATTCTCGCTTAAACTACTCTTAAAACTACACTTTGTGACACAATAACAGTAATATTTCAAACATTTTGCAGGCTGCCGTTTGGAGAAATAAAGAATAAACCAGTTGTTGGGGCAAAATAACCCAACCAGGTGTTCATGTGTAAACGACCCACTACATCTCATCTGACCCAGCATCACCCAACCCAACCATGTGCTTAAAGTCCCCGAAATAACCCAGAATTCTGACCCAGCATGAACAACCCAACAATGTGTTTACAGAAACAACACAGCATGTTTTAGAGTGAAAGTTAAACAAAGCAGTTGTTAAATAATAATACACATTATTATTTAGTCTATTCACTTTAAAGAAAACATTTCATTCTATAATTTTTATTTTCTTTTCAAGTAAAATAATAAACAATTTAATCAACTTCTGTTTTTCAATTAACAGAAAGAAATATTTTAAATAACTATATTATTTATTTATTTATTACACTTATTTATTTGTTTGTTTGTTTGTTTGCATATTCATAGACTCCACTTATAAAAAAGCTCAGACTTAAGTAATGTGAAAAAAGAAAACGTTCGCACTTTTCATGAAATATACATATATATAAAACATTTCTTAGCAATGAATATCAATTTACTTTTTAATTTAACGAATTAACATTTCAGGTTTAATTTTTATTTTCAGTTCACCTTCATATAAATCATCTCACTAAGAGTCACCATGTTATGTCGCTCTGACCGATTCATTTCAGGATTAGCTCGCTCTGAGAGAGTGTGTGTGTGCGTGTGTGTGTCCTGATTATGCATTGATCTCACCTGTGAGGGTGATGTGTAAAGGTCAGAGGTCACGTCCCGTGCGCTGGTCTCTCTGATGGATTTTCGCGGTCGCAGCTGGTTGCCCTTGTTCCCGTTCCCCGTCCTGTCAGCGTCGCCTCGGGCCGAATTAGTTACGAGGCTCGACGGGATAAAAGCTCACGGAGGGAGTTAAAGCTCAAGCTAAAGCGAGCTGACGGCAGAGCTCCAACACGCCGGGGAGAGCACGTCGACTCGCGCCGTCCGATTGGCTGAGGATGTACAAAATGAAAATGTAGAAAATATACAAAGTATAAAAACTAAAACTAAAAAAAAACTAAAGAAACCAGAGTTAAACAATACAACGCTCTAACATGTTGGTCAATCCCGCTCTCTGATTGGTCGGTCCATGCTTCTTTGTGGTTTCTCAGTCACATGACCTGCTGCTGTTCTTCTCTTATTAATTTGAAGATACAATATAAAGAGAGAGAGAGAGAGCGAGTGTTTATAGCTGCTGTAACGTCAGTGAACATTATAATTAAATGTGACTATAAACTCATTTCTCATTCTTCAGTATCAGATCTCTGTGGTCTAAGAGAAATCCGTGAACTCGCTTCGCTTGGTTTTCCACTGACGCAAACAAGTTTTGAACGGCTCCCGAAACGGCTGCCCAGAATGCTTTGTATGTCGAGGCCAATTTCTTGAAAAAAGTCCTTAATGCAAAAATTTTAAGGCGGTCCGTCCGTATGGCGAAGTCCCACTGTATCCTGATTCGACACCTACAGGATTATAGAGGAACTGCAACATTTTACCACCTCATATATAAACATATATGTATATATATATATATATATATATATATATATATATATATATATAGGTTTAAAAACTTGATTAAATCATGATACATCACTGAATTGTCCCAACACCCCCCCAAATCATATTCGTAGCGTTCGGTGCAGGACGATGTGGTTGGTGAATCAACTCGAGCTTTAACTAGTGTTGGCTGTTACACAAACAACCAGAAGTTAAATGGTATCTTTAGGTACTTTGCAGCCTGTCGCAGTAAAACATTTGTTTATTTTCACTAAATCTACATCATTTCATTTGGTTCATTGAGTTCTGCTAAAATAGTAACAGCGCCATCTAGAGCCAATAGTATAATTAATGTTTAAAAATATCCTATTATCTGCCTTTATATGCGTTCCTTATGTGTGTTCAGGAAATGATGTCCAGTTTACACGTTTGTGCGGATTTAAAACATGTTTCTTTCTTCATTTAACTGTGACTTCAAACCCTGAGGTACGAACTGAACCCCTGAGTTTTTGCACACGGTTACACCCGCAGGAGAGACATAGACATGCTGTTAAAGGAAAACAATCAGTCAGTCAGGAATAATCCTTCAGACGCTGTGAGTCAAATGAGCCGCGATATATATGTGTTAGTCACGCTAATCTTCCATGCATTAGCGCGCGCTTGGATAAAAACACTGATTATTTACTTTGACACTGACGCTTTCTGACTGAAACATTCCTCACTGTCACTGTGTGGGTTTTTATTTTCCAGAAAGAGAAAATACATTGAGAGAGAGAGAGAGAGGAAAAAAATCTGTCATCGGGGACTTTATTAAATCTCCTTTCTGGACGATTTTTCTTCCTTCTCGTATAATTGGACTCCAGGTATTAGATATTTACTGTAGCATCGAGCGTGCCATCCCTCCCGTCGAGTGCAGAGCGCACGCTCTCCCGGCGTCTGGGCCTGGCACTCACTTCCTGCTGTGACCAGGAAGAAAAAAAAAAAAGAGGAAAACACCGGGTAATGAGTCACGCCGGGCGCGGATCGATAGCGAATAACTTAGCGCCGCAGTCGGGTTCAGGAGTGCGAGGGCGCTATCAGGATCTCTTTTTCTCTCATTAGCGTTTCTCTCAGATCATCCTGATTATTCAGAGATCTGTTCTTTAACGCTGACACGCGGCCAGCTCGTCTCCTTTCTCTAAATTGTCCTTCAAATGCTAACACACCAAGACGGACGTAACTTTAACATCGCCTGATATTTAACGTTCTGGGCTCTGTGCCGTCAAGTCACCTTCTACAGTTAGTGTGCTAAACAGTGAGCCACCACAGGGGCATTAGCCCCTAGGGGATTAGCGAGCAACATTAGCTACGCAAGCAGATCGCTTAGCATCCATGACAAAACTCTTCCAGCTTTGTTTTTATCTAAAAGTTAATCATCATTAATAACCTTTACATCACTTCCTGCACTACTGAAACGGCCGTGCTGCTTAATACCTGTACATTTTGATCAATGCTGGTAGCTTTCTGACTTTCTAAGCTAGCTATTCAGGTAACTAGCATCCACAAAGAAGCTTTCCCAGTCGTGACTCTGTCCCAAGACATTAACTGCTGTGTTTATGTTACAGTTATAACTCTTTATTTAGCAAGCTAGTTCTGACTCTAATGAGTTTCCTTAAGTGCTAATACATGAATCTTCTTTACATTTTAATCTACTTTAGAGTCAGTCAATACAGTGCACTATTGTAATGGATGTACACGTTTTAGACGAGTAACTTCACTGTAATTAGATTTGTGGGTTTCTTTTTTAATAAACTAACTAGTCAGGTAGGTAGCTACATGTTAGCATATATAAAGAAGCTTTCCGTGTTGTGGCTGCGTTCAAAGTCATAAAACAATATATTTACGTTACACGTTATACTCTAGTCATGAAAGTATGAAACCACAAACAGGCTTGTCTTTTTAACAGACTGGTAAATTGTATGTATTTATTAGCATGCTTACTAAGCATTAGCATTGACAGCCACTTTCCTGGTTGTAGCTGAATCGCAAACCATAAATCAACATTAATATTTTACACTAAACAAGGGCACTAATACAGGAGCATGGTCTTAAAACTAGAAGCTAAAACTAGCAAGCTAGCCTTGTCAAAAATGATATTTTCCTAAATCATTAGCTAATCTTTTAAAATATTATGCTGCTATAACTGTTAGCAAACACGAAGCAACACGGAGAGCAGGGTGATTTGGGACACAGCCAAGGTTAGATGTGCGATTATTTCTGGAACAGCGTCATTTAACAAGAGCGCGTGATGTCGATGTTTAATCTCGGCTCAGTCCTGAACCGCTCTCCGGTTTGCTAATGGCTTATAACGTCCGATATTACTCTGAGAACGAAATAAAGCCACGCATTTGGACATTTTTTTTAAGGTTAATTAGTCTTTTCTTCCTGCTCGTTTTTCACAGATAAAGCATCGAGAGAGGACACCTACTGTCTCTCGCGGGTGTCTTTAAAGACCGTGGCTGAGTAATGGCTCTGTCAGAGACGACTTTCTGAAAGGGCAGAGGAGAAAATGTCAGGCCTTTTTTTTTTTTTTTGTGCTGAAACTTTATAAACTGAGCTGAAATACGACTGGAACGCGACGTGTCGCTAATCATCTGATCGAGCGTAGCGGATTTCAGCTAATCACGTTCCGTAATCCATAAAAGTCTGAAAAGAAGATAAAAAGTCAGTTAGCTGA
Organism: Clarias magur; assembly: GCA_013621035.1. Classification (NCBI taxonomy): domain Eukaryota; kingdom Metazoa; phylum Chordata; class Actinopteri; order Siluriformes; family Clariidae; genus Clarias; species Clarias magur. The sequence goes on along the minus strand of QNUK01000183.1, from coordinate 114,670 downwards.
AGGCTGTTTGTTGTGTAAAGTATTTCTTTGGTTTAGCTCTGATGCTAATGTTGCTAGCAAGACTATAGTGGAAGTTTATAGCCTCTGGTTTAGCATCAGAGAGAGAAACAATCACAAGTCACTTCACGCACAAGCTGACGCAAGCGTTTAGGGGGCGTGGCCTAGCAGCAGAAGTTGAATGTCCTTTCAAACTTCACTAATTAGTGGATTTAATTTGAATCCAAATTCATTCAGCTACTTTGTAACACATTAGCGTTCGCCTGGTATTACTGAAGCGCTGTTCAGAGGGACATGAATACAAATTCACTTGAAAAATTCAACTTGTAAAATATTAAATAGTTCAGCTTTAATTTCTACAGATTGCATTCTATCCTGCGGGAACATATTTCTATTTTTTTTTTTTTTAATATAAAAAAAAATGAAATAGTTATTATAATAAAAAGTGCGCTTCAGATTTTTTCTTCATGTTTTTATTTCTGAAACCAAACAGTTTAAAACGTGGGTCAAGGACACAACGCTTCTAGAAGTCAAAGGGAAGTTATTTAGTTCCTAGCACGTTAATGCATCTTACGGTCATGTGACCTGCTTATGATCGGCAGAAAACTAATCCTGTCCGAATAGGGCTGCAGTGTCCTGAGGCGTGCGAGTGTGTGAGTCAGCATCTGGACAAAACTCGTACACAGATGTCACGGCTAACAGTCTGCATTTGGACTTCGAGAACAATGTATGTTTTTTTTTATTTTTTATTATTATTATTATTTTGCTCACAGTGTGTGGAGAGGATATAAGTCAGGGTTATCTGCGCCGTGCGAGGGGATAAAGATAAAACCACACGATATGAGACTGTAGGCAAAGTGAGAAATAGTTTATCCGACTCAGCACTAAAGCCGCGGCTCTGCGTTACGAGGCGAGATAAAAACGGCGCGCGGATCCAGACGAGAGACCGCCGCTGAAATATTTCACCGTCGGATTCCGGAGCCGCGTCTCCGACCTTATTCATTTCTACATTATTCACGGAGACGTCACGCCACAGCAGCGTGAAGGAAAATGGAGAAAAGCAGAGCGAGGCTGTTTGTATGAATTATGGTCTTGCAGTGACGGCAGAAACACACGATTACTGGCCAAAAGACTGCAGGTGAACCGGAGCCGCATCCAAACACCTGAACACACCGCGGAGAAGCGCTGCCCTCATTTCATCAGAGCATCGATCTGAAGATCGTTCTGTTTTTAATCACAACACAGAAAATGGAATGTTTACTGAGGAATAAGACTGCAATTAAAATTCTATCCATACACAGCTTGTGTGAGCATTTTGAAAGATATATATATCAAGAGAGAGAGAGAGATGGCAGCAGGGAATGATGTGGATGCCATACGTATTATTATCATCTTACTCTAGCGCACTTATGACCGTCAGGAATATCGCCCCCTCTGGTAGACGAATGTAACTGCCATTTATGTCTATGTTCTTAACGTTTACACCATTTGGCAGACGCCGTAATCTGGAGCGACATTTTCTCTAATTATGCATCTTATTGAGGAACTGTTCAAGGGCACCACAGGGACAACTTGGTGGTTGAGAGATTTAAACCTGGGAACTTCTAAACCGTAGTCCAGCGCACTGCTGCCCCTAAACACCCCTAACATGGCTCGTTTGTTGCATCGCTCTCAGCTAAACATTAGCACATAATTAACACCTCCAAATATTTACTGGCAGCACAGTGTTGTAGTGGTTAGCACCGTCACGCTGCACCTCCAGCGTCCGGGTCCGAGTCCCGCCTCGGAGTCTGTGTGTGTGTGTGGAGTTTGCATGTTCATTCCGTGCTTGGTGGGATTTCCTCTGGGTACTCCGGTGTCCTCCAACAGTCCAAGTATATGCAGATTAGGCTAATTGCCTACAGTTTGTGAGATCGCAGCTGCAGTCTGTATTAAATATAGAATATTTTAGGCCACGCCCCAGTAGTTGCACGTTTATATTTTGTCCCTTTCGATTTTATAGCAATAAACAGCAATATCGTGTCAAATCAGTTTTTTCTTCCCGAGTGATCATTAGTGTAGTCAGTTCTGATGGAAAAAATATTTTATGCTAACCGCACATCACCGAGTGCTTTATTCCTTTGTACCGCAGTAACTTTGATTCATTTAGAATGACACATCGTAACAAACTAATTTCCTGTTCTTCGTCAAAAATGCTAGCTGTCATTTGTTAGCAGCATTAGCTTCGTAGCATCCGACTCGTATAGGTTTAATTGTTCCATTAGCCATGCTTACAATGTGAGCGGTTGTTTATTTTAGCATCATTTACCCCAAACATCCATCACTTCCTCTCGTTACCCAGACTCAGGCGGGAGGAAACAGTTTAGGCGTTAAAGCTCGTGAGCTTCGAGTGCAGATCCTGTCACGTCTGCGTTAATGACGCTCCGCCGAGACACTAAATATTTTCTCCTCGTAACAGTGTGTGATGAAGCGGGAGGCTAAAAGGCGCCGCGTGAACGTCGGCTCCTGACGGACACAAATCCGACGCTGTCAAACTCTCAGCGTGAACAGATGGTTTTTAATTCTCAGCTTTAAAGTGCAGATTTTCTCTTAATGACAGCTTGAGAAGGTGAGAAGTGAGGAGTTAAATATGAAATATTCAGCGGTGCTCCACTTTCACCTCTCAGAGAGACTAACTCGACAGATTTTACCTTCACACACACACACACACACACACACACACTCACACACACACACACACATACACTGATGCTGAAATGATTTGAAGCCTGAGATAAAGGACGTGGAATCAAAGTGTTGGTTAAACAGAGTTTCAGCTCTGAAGTGATCTTACAGGATGAGAAGGCTGAAGTGTTTGTTTAAGCAGAAAAGGAAGAAAAAAAGAGAACAGGGAGGTGCACGAGTGATGTTTTGTATTGAAGCTCATGCGGCGACCCGTCGGGCGTCTCCTCACAGCCGATGTCTTAATCCCTGTTGAGATGCCGGATTAAACTTTTAATACTTTAAACCCGCCGTCACAAAACACAGAGGCGACGCAGACGGAGACGTGCGCTGGCGTTCGGCCCGAAACACTTCAGTCCCGTGTTGTAATGATGATCCACGATCGCGCTGTCGAACACATCGTTCAGGGAAACGTCAGTGTGTGCGTGTGCGTGTGTGTGTGTGTGTGTGTCCGCGCATACTGAGCAAATTGACTCAATTGACTGCGGTCAAAGTGTATGTGAAGTGTGTTTTGTCACAAACACACTCTCATTTAAATTTGTAGCGAAGTTAAAAAAAACTTTTTCCATATAAGTCTGAGTCTTGCTGTTTAAGTTAGACAACATGTTCATGACGTACTAACACTCGCCTCGAGTCGACGGCACACGGAAGAAACACACTGACACCAGCAGCCGCGATCAGCAGAGCAGTGCATCGTGGGAAGGCTGTTGATTTAATTAGATGTTTGGGCTTTAAGATTTTCAGTTTTTTATTTTTATTTTTTTTAAGAATGCAGCCATTTTGGACCATTAAACGTTTTTAAACAAATTGTTTATTAAAAAAGTCTAAAACATTAAAATATTTGTGAATTGAATTTTAATTTGATAACTGATCAATAGATTGCGGTGATTATATCAAGTAACAAAAGATCGATTAAATTGCAAACCTGATTAAATCCCACAGCTCTACAGTCGGTCTGAGGCGCGGCTGCGTGTCCCGACTCTCGTGGTGTACAAACGGTTGGGTATCGACACTGCAAACTCCTGCATTAACACTCCGCGGTGTTTATTAAGCTCCTGCATTAAGACTCTGCAGTGTTTATAAACTCCTGCATTAACAGTCTGCAGTGTTTATTAAGCTCCTGCATTAACATTCCGCGGTGTTTATAAACTCCTGCATTAACACTCTGTGGTGTTTATTAAGCTCCTGCATTAACACTCCGCGGTGTTTATTAAGCTCCTGCATTAACAGTCTGCAGTGTTTATTAAACTCCTGCATTAACACCCTGCTGTGTTTATAAACTCCTGCATTAACACTCCACGGTGTTTATAAACTCCTGCATTAACACTCCGCGGTGTTTATAAACTCCTGCATTAACACTCTGCGGTGTTTATAAACTCCTGCATTAACACTCCGCGGTGTTTATTAAGCTCCTGCATTAACAATCTGCGGTGTTTATTAAGCTCCTGCATTAACAGTCTGCAGTGTTTATTAAACTCCTGCATTAACACCCTGCTGTGTTTATAAACTCCTGCATTAACACTCCGCGGTGTTTATAAACTCCTGCATTAACACTCTGCGGTGTTTATAAACTCCTGCATTAACACTCCGCGGTGTTTATTAAGCTCCTGCATTAACAATCCGCGGTGTTTATTAAGCTCCTGCATTAACAATCCGCGGTGTTTATAAACTCCTGCATTAACACTCCGCGGTGTTTATAAACTCCTGCATTGACACTCTGCAGTGTTTATTAAGCTCCTGCATTAACAGTCTGCAGTGTTTATTAAACTCCTGCATTAACACTCCGCGGTGTTTATTAAGCTCCTGCATTAAGACTCTGCAGTGTTTATTAAGCTCCTGCATTAACACTCCGCGGTGTTTATTAAGCTCCTGCATTAACACTCCGCGGTGTTTATTAAACTCCTGCATTAACACTCCGTGGTGTTTATAAACTCCTGCATTAACACTCTGCAGTGTTTATTAAGCTCCTGCATTAAGACTCTGCAGTGTTTATTAAGCTCCTGCATTAACACTCCGCGGTGTTTATAAACTCCTGCATTAACACCCTGCCGTGTTTATTAAGCTCCTGCATTAACACTCTGTGGTGTTTATTAAGCTCCTGCGTGACTCAGACGAGCTCTGACTCTGAAGTCCCGACCGCGAACAGACTTGCGTTTCTCTATTCATACTGACAAGAACCAAAACCACGTCTTTAGTTACACCAGATTGATATTTGTTCGCTTTTTCATCTGGTGTACTTCAGCGTTATTAATCTGACATCCAATCTGCAGGGGAGGAACAGCAAATTGGTTTTCGCTGAACAAAAGAGAAATACATTTAAAAAAAGATTTTGCAGTAAATTGAAAATGCGTCGTCGTCATCGAGTCCCACGCCAGATCGGAAGGTGCTTTACTATTTCGGGACGCTTATTTGGGAAAATAATAGGGTTGGAACTGAATGTCAGAGTGGCCTCGACTTCCTCTTCCTGATCTCTACGGTTGCCATGGAGACTGCAGCCGTCTCTGATTGGTCAGAATCAGTGTGGAGGTCGTGACCTTAGTGACGGTTCGTACTGAAGTGTGTTAAACGCAGACGCAGGAGACCAGGAGCAATTAAACCTTTTCTTTTAATCGATCTTTTACGTTTAATTTAAACTCGTGTTTACTTTGTCGTAAGACTTGATGTTGAGATTCTCGGTTGCTTGGCAACAGACTTGATTAATGATTGACTTGAGCAGATGTTCAAACTCAGACGAGGTGAAATAAGAGCTCTACTTCGCTCAATGCTTTTCAGAAGGCTTTAAACCTTAAAGACTGAACTTCTCTCATCTGTGATGATGATGATGATGATGATGATGATGATGGTTCCTTCTCCACAACATCAGAGGAACATGACCTTTCTTCAGTGCAGGATCTGCTCAAGGTCTCGTTTTATCCTGACCTTCCTTTCCGGCTCTTAATCTACTGCAGATCTCTAATGTTCCCCTTAAATTTTAAAGATCTTTATTAACACACTGATGGGTTTCACTTTCATGGAGGAGTTTTATGGTAATAGTTGCTCTTAATTATTCATGTTCAAACTCTGGGCCATGATGGAATTGATGTCCTATTGATGTAGAGATCTGAGCATGTTCCTAAAGATCTCACAGTGTCGGTGGTGGAACGTTCTAGTTTCTGGATCAAAGCGTCGACCTTTAATGTGTAAATGTAACAGGACACCAAGAATGTTTTTCCAACGTTTCTAAAATAGCCAAATTTATAAATGATAGAAAAACACGCGAACACACACAAGACTTTGGGAATCTGCGTGAGATTTTTTCCTCCTGCCGTTTGCTGCGCCATGTTTTGGAGCAGTGAGGCGTCGTGGGAAACATGAGCCGGGATGCCCCCTGTGGCGAGGCCTTATATAGCGCTCTGCAGGGGGCTCTCGCTGTGTAGCGTCGCTTTCACGCGCTCGCCCTAATCCAGATTAAACACAAACAGCTGCTGAGATCCGACGCGGGTGTGTGTACGCTCCGACGTCAACGCGTCACGACAAGTCGCACAATCACGCTTTTGAAAATCAGTCCATTCATGAACGCTCCATTCATGGTGTTTAATCTCCTGCTGAAAATCACACCATGAACATCGGGGATGAGAGTTTGGGGAGAACGGCTGCTTCCTGTCAAAGCGCGCGCCATCACAATAACGGCCGAGCAGATTTACACGCGTAACACACGCCGTCACAATCAGACTGAGAATGTTGAGAAGAAGAAGAGACCTTGGTTGCCTTGCGAAGATTTAACTTACTGTAGATCATCACCATTCTCAAAACAATATAAAAACTATTCAATAAGTCTATAGAGATAAGTAAGAGATGCACAGTAAGAGCGAGAGAGAGATTCCTGCTCTCTGATTGGTCAGAAGGTGTTGATTCATTCTCCAGAACTGCAGAGCGTAGTGCAGATTTATATTAATAATAATATTAATAATAAATGATACATTTGTCGCTGTGAGCGAGTCGCTGTGCTGTAAGAGGAATGAACCACATGGGGGCGTGCTGCTAGAGGAAAGTAATCAGTGACTCCTCTCCATCGACGTTTTTTGCTTCAGCGGGAATTAAACTACGTGTTAAACGTAACTATAAGGTGACGTGCTGTTCCTTATTAAATGAAACGATGTAACGGTGGAGTGAGAGGAATAAAACGTGGAGTTACGGAGAGAATCATCATCCTCAGAGCGAGAGCTGGAACTGCAGTAGACTAACGAACGTCTGAGAGCGGACACGTCTCGGCTGATGGACGGTGTTTGGAGTAAAACGAGAGATAGCGCATGTTTTATTACATTAACGCTCATTTGTATTGTATGGACTCGTTAATGCGTGCGCTCGTTAATGTGCCTTTCTCTGGTTAATGTAAAGAACCTCGTTATGTATGAACTCCTAATGTAATGTCATCTGAAAACTAATGACTCTCCAAGGCAGAAAGGACAAAAATGCTCACTTAAGCAGCTTCAGACGTGTGTGTGTGTGTGTGTGTTGCACCACTGAGACCTGTGTGATGCTGGGATTGTATGTTTCCTGAGGCTGAATGAGTTGAAGCTGATATTTTTCTCTCTCGCTGTCATTTTGCCCCGTGTTTGAGATGATGGAGACTCTTAGTGAGATGTGTGTGTGTGTGTGTGTGTGTGTGTGTGTGTGTGTGTGTGCTGGAAAGTAACTAGTTAGTGTGTACACTGTATCCTATTAGGGTGTGTCTCACACGCACACACATGCACACACACACACCTTCTCAATTATCTAATCAGCCAGTCATGTGACAGCATGAAGTCGCGCGGATGCAGAGCCGCAGCTTCAGCTAACGTTCTTCAGGAAGGGGAAAATGTGACCTCAGTGATTTGGAGCGTGGTGTGATTGTTGGTGCCAGACATGCTGGTGTCCTGGGATGTTCTCTCTCACACACACATACACACACACACACACACACACACCAGTCTATAGAATTTACTTGTCTGATACGTCCCCGTGGGCGTCCCAGGACTACGGACATCTCGTACAATTGCTTTCCAAGTTAAGCGATCCAGGGCTGCCTGTTTCGCACCTTCCAGGTTGAGCCTTCGATTCTTCAGGTCTTGATCGATGTGCTTGGGCCGCGTCTTCTTTGGAGCTGCAGAAGGTATTTTCCGTTGTGCAGGTTTCTTCTTCCTCAGTAACCTGTAGGGCAGACAATGTTGGTCCATCCTGCACACGAGCCCTAAGCAGCGCAGTCTTCTCTTTTGTATCTCCTCCTCGATGGTCGACTGGAACCAGCACCGCTTTCTGATGGTCTCGAGACCTGTAGTCTGCGGCGTAAACATCTCATCTGAAATTCTCTTAGCTTATTTAGGTCTGCTGTAAGAAGCATCCACATTTCTGAGCCATATAACAGGACTGACATAGTCAGCGCGATAAGCACCAGTCAAGAGACCCGAGGGCGGCGGCAGCCTGGCCAAACCTCTGTCTGATGGCGATATCTGATCGGTGCGACCACACCCTGGCCGAAATCCAGCTTGTGCCTCCCTGGTGATTTGTTCGCAGTTGGAGGATCCTCGTGAACACTTTCCCAGCCATTAGAGCAGACTTATCCCACCATGATTCTTGCACTCTGTGCTGTCTGCCTTCTTCAAGAGTGGGATAATAATCGCTTGTTTCCTGGTAAGTGGAATTTGGTCTGTGCGCCAGATCAGCAATTGCAGCAGAAGCAGCAGCACACACATGCACACACGCACACACGCACGCATGCACCCACGCGAGTGAAGGTTTTGGGGAAAATGACTGCAAGTTGTTTCGAGCCAACAGAAAGCATACAATAACTCAGATAATCCCTCTTTACAGTCGTGGTGTTTATAAATGAATCTCAGAATGTTAAACCTTGAGGTGGTTTGCAGGGGACGAGCAGACGGGGTTCCACATCAGTCGACTGCAGAGTCCAGGAGTCTGAGGCCTCACCGGTCACACGCTCAGTAAAACTGGACTGGGTGAAGATGAGACAGTGATTGCCTGCACTTTCTCCATCTTTCCGCCGTCCACAGGGGTGGATCCTCTGCCCGCTGCTGCCTCAGGGTTCCTGTTCTTCTACCTTCTGAGTGTTTGTTTTAAAAGATGCTGTACACTAAAAAAAAGAATTCAGAAGCAATGTGTAACTGGTTCATAAGCACAAAACACATTGTCTAGGGGCTAGAATACTAACACAATTGGCTATACACTTTATATTACAGTACAATGTTCTGTAGGATTGTGCTAATGGTTGAACTATTCATATCTGCCACCTTTTCACCTCGCTTCGCACTTTTGTCTTTGTCGTTATTGCTTGGCGCTTCATAGAAGTTGAAGATTTTACGGTTGCTTCTGGACCTCCTGGGCTCGTACTGCACTTGCAGAGGACGCACACATGTGACAATGTACACCGGACATGTGATTTGACTTTCACGATTGAACACACGCGAATGCATGTTCGTATCTTTGAAAGTTTGTAACCTGAATGTTCGTATGTAGAGGACTTAGAGAGATGTACTGTATAGAGATATATAGAGATGTAGTGTATAGAGCAGGGGTGGCCAAGTTCGGTCCTAGAGAGCTGCAATCCTGCAGAGTTCAGCTCCAGCCCTGAAAAAAAACTCCCCTGCCAGTAGCCTTAGTAGTCCTCAAGACCTTGATTAGCTTGTTCAGCTGTGTTTGATTAGGGTTGGAGCTGAACTCTGCAGGATTGTGGCTCTCTAGGACCGAACTTGGCCACCCCAGGTATAGAGATATATAGAGATGTATAGAGATATACTGTATAGAGATATATAGAGATGTACAGTATAGAGATATATAGAGATGTAGTGTATAGCGATATATAGAGATGTACTGTGTAGAGATATATAGAGAAGTAGTGTATAGAGATATATAGAAATATACTGTATAGAGATATATAGAGATGTACTGTATAGAGATATATAGAGATGTATAGAGATATACTGTATAGAGATATATAGAGATGTAGTCTATAGAGATATATAGAGATGTATAGAGATGTACTGTGTAGAGATATATAGAGATGTAGTCTATAGAGATATATAGAGATGTATAGAGATGTACTGTGTAGAGATGTATAGAGATGTATAGAGATGTAGTCTATAGAGATATATAGAGATGTATAGAGATATACTGTATAGAGATATATAGAGATGTATAGAGATATACTGTATAGAGATGTATAGAGATGTAGTGTATAGAGATATATAGAGATGTATAGAGATGTAGTGTATAGAGATATATAGAGATGTATAGAGATGTAGTCTATAGAGATATATAGAGATGTATAGAGATATACTGTATAGAGATATATAGAGATGTATAGAGATATACTGTATAGAGATGTATAGAGATGTAGTGTGTAGAGATATATAGAGATGTATAGAGATGTAGTGTATAGAGATATATAGAGATGTATAGAGATGTAGTGTATAGAGATATATAGAGATGTATAGAGATGTACTGTATAGAGATGTATAGAGATGTAGTGTATAGAGATATATAGAGATGTATTGTGTAGAGATATATAGAGATGTATAGAGATGTAGTGTATAGAGATATATAGAGATGTATTGTGTAGAGATATATAGAGATGTATAGAGATGTATTGTGTAGAGATATATAGAGATGTATAGAGATGTAGTCTATAGAGATATATAGAGATGTATTGTGTAGAGATATATAGAGATGTATAGAGATGTAGTGTATAGAGATATATAGAGATGTATTGTGTAGAGATATATAGAGATGTATAGAGATGTAGTCTATAGAGATATATAGAGATGTATTGTGTAGAGATATATAGAGATGTATAGAGATGTAGTCTATAGAGATATATAGAGATGTATAGAGATATACTGTATAGAGATGTATAAAGATGTAGCGTATAGAGATGTATAGAGATATATAGAGATGTATTGTGTAGAGATATATAGAGATGTATAGAGATATACTGTATAGAGATGTATAGAGATGTAGTGTATAGAGATATATAGAGATGTATAGAGATGTAGTCTATAGAGATATATAGAGATGTATTGTGTAGAGATATATAGAGATGTATAGAGATGTAGTCTATAGAGATATATAGAGATGTATAGAGATATACTGTATAGAGATATATAGAGATGTATAGAGATATACTGTATAGAGATGTATAGAGATGTAGTGTATAGAGATATATAGAGATGTATAGAGATGTAGTGTATAGAGATATATAGAGATGTATAGAGATGTAGTGTATAGAGATATATAGAGATGTATAGAGATATACTGTATAGAGATGTATAGAGATGTAGTCTATAGAGATATATAGAGATGTATTGTGTAGAGATATATAGAGATGTATAGAGATGTAGTCTATAGAGATATATAGAGATGTATTGTGTAGAGATATATAGAGATGTATAGAGATGTAGTGTATAGAGATATATAGAGATGTATTGTGTAGAGATATATGTATAGAGATATACTGTATAGAGATATATAGAGATGTATAGAGATATACTGTATAGAGATGTATAGAGATGTAGTGTATAGAGATATATAGAGATGTATAGAGATGTAGTGTATAGAGATATATAGAGATGTATAGAGATGTAGTGTATAGAGATATATAGAGATGTATAGAGATATACTGTATAGAGATGTATAGAGATGTAGTCTATAGAGATATATAGAGATGTATTGTGTAGAGATATATAGAGATGTATAGAGATGTAGTCTATAGAGATATATAGAGATGTATTGTGTAGAGATATATAGAGATGTATTGTGTACAGATATATAGAGATGTATAGAGATATACTGTATAGAGATGTATAGAGATGTAGTGTATAGAGATATATAGAGATGTATAGAGATATACTGTATAGAGATGTATAGAGATGTAGTGTATAGAGATATATAGAGATGTATAGAGATGTAGTGTATAGAGATATATAGAGATGTATAGAGATGTAGTGTATAGAGATATATAGAGATGTATAGAGATATACTGTATAGAGATGTATAAAGATGTAGCGTATAGAGATGTATAGAGATATATAGAGATGTATTGTGTAGAGATATATAGAGATGTATAGAGATATACTGTATAGAGATGTATAAAGATGTAGCATATAGAGATGTATAGAGATATATAGAGATGTATTGTGTAGAGATATATAGAGATGTGTAGAGATATACTGTATAGAGATGTATAGAGATGTAGTGTATAGAGATATATAGAGATGTATAGAGATATATATATATATAGAGAGAGAGATGTAGTGTATAGAGATATATAGAGATGTATAGAGATGTAGTCTATAGAGATATATAGAGATGTATTGTGTAGAGATATATAGAGATGTATAGAGATATACTGTATAGAGATGTATAGAGATGTAGTGTATAGAGATATATAGAGATGTATAGAGATATACTGTATAGAGATGTATAGAGATGTAGTGTATAGAGATATATAGAGATGTATAGAGATATACTGTATAGAGATGTATAAAGATGTAGCGTATAGAGATATATAGAGATGTATAGAGATATACTGTATAGAGATGTATAGAGATGTAGTGTATAGAGATATATAGAGATGTATAGAGATATATATATATAGAGAGAGATGTAGTGTATAGAGATATATAGAGGTGTATAGAGATGTAGTGTATAGAGATGTATAGAGATGTATAGAGATGTATAGAGATATATAGAGATGTATAAAGATGTAGCGTATAGAGATGTATAGAGATATATAGAGATGTAGTGTAATGAGATGTATAGAGTACACGTCTATAGAAGTGTAGAGATCTGAGTGTATGTACTGTAAAGTTGAGGGAATATAGAATAAGCTTATGGTATATGAAATGTGCTGTATTTAATACCTACTATAACAACAATATTGTCTTGTTACCAGTGTGCTAGAACAATTAGCCAGGTGTTCAATCCGACCAGGTGTTTGAGAATGACGTCATGTGACTCTGATGTAAGTGTCAGTTTCAGCCAATAGGACAGTACGCGCTATTGTCTCTGGCGTTTCATTTCACTATGCTTAACGTTTATCGATGTAATTTAATTAAACCTGAGCTTTATGTTCTCATATGAGAAGCAAAAATCAATTATCCTCCATTTTAAACTTCTCATACAAGAGCGAAAAAAGCATCAGTATGATTTTCTTTCTAAATAACCGCCACCTAATCCACTTAATGTCCAATAAACGTCGAGCAAACAGGAATGAATTTCCTCCCACGGTGAATAAACTCATCACACAGACACCATAAATCAGCGCGCCGCGGGCTTTTAATTAGCTGCCTCTGTGTGTGCGTTATCACCAAGGCTAAAGCTGCAGGCGTGGGGGGCGGGGTGTGTGTCATGGACGGAGTGCGTGGGTGTCTAATGGGCGGAGTATGTGTGTGTGTGTGTGTGTGTGTGTGTGTGTGTGTGTGTGTGTAATGGCTGGAGTATTTGAGTGTGTGATGGGTAGAGTGTCTGTGTGTGTGTGTGTGTGTGTGTATGTGTGTGATGGATGTAGTGTGTGAGTGTGTGATGGCTGGAGTGTGTGTAATGGGTGGAGTGTGTGTGTGTGTGTGTAATGGCTGGAGTATATGAGTGTGTGATGGGTGGAGTGTGTTAGTGTGTGTGTGTGTGTGTGTGTGTGTGTGTGTGTGTGTGTGTGTGTGTGTGTGTGTGTGTGTGTGTAATGGCTGGAGTATAAGAGTGTGTGTGTGTGTGTGTGTGATGGATGTAGTGTGTGATGGCTGGAGTGTGTGTAATGGGTGGAGTGTGTGCGTGTCTGTGTGTTTGTGTGTGATGGATGTAGTGTGTTAGTGTCTGTGTGTGTGTGTGTGATGGTTAGGGTGTGTGTGTGTGTGTGTGTGTAATGGCTGGAGTATATGAGTGTGTGATGGGTGGAGTGTGTTAGTGTGTGTGTGTGTGTATGTGCGTGTGTGTGTGTAATGGCTGGAGTATAAGAGTGTGTGTGTGTGTGTGTGTGTGATGGATGTAGTGTGTGAGTGTGTGATGGCTGGAGTGTGTGTAATGGGTGGAGTATATGAGTGTATGAGTGTGTAATGGCTGGAGTGTGTGTAATGGGTGGAGTGTGTGTGTGTGCGTGTAATGGCTGGAGTATATGAGTGTATGAGTGTGTGATGGCTGGAGTGTGTGTAATGGGTGGAGTGTGTGTGTGTGTGTGTGTGTGTGTGTGTGTGTGTGTGTGTGTGTATGTGCGTGTGTGTGTGTAATGGCTGGAGTATAAGAGTGTGTGTGTGTGATGGATGTAGTGTGTGATGGCTGGAGTGTGTGTAATGGGTGGAGTGTGTGTGTGTGTGTGTGCGTGTAATGGCTGGAGTATATGAGTGTGTGATGGGTGGAGTGTGTTAGTGTGTGTGTGTGTGTGTGTGTATGTGCGTGTGTGTGTGTAATGGCTGGAGTATAAGAGTGTGTGTGTGTGTGTGTGTGTGTGATGGATGTAGTGTGTGAATGTGTGATGGCTGGAGTGTGTGTAATGGGTGGAGTGTGTGTAATGGCTGGAGTATATGAGTGTATGAGTGTGTAATGGCTGGAGTGTGTGTAATGGGTGGAGTGTGTGTGTGTGCGTGTAATGGCTGGAGTATATGAGTGTATGAGTGTGTGATGGCTGGAGTGTGTGTAATGGGTGGAGTGTGTGTGTGTGTGTGTGTGTGTGTGTGTGTGTGTGTGTGTGTGTATGTGCGTGTGTGTGTGTAATGGCTGGAGTGTGTGTGTGTGTGTGTGTGTGTGTGTGTGTGTGTGTGTGTGTGTGTGTGTGTGTAATGGCTGGAGTATATGAGTGTATGAGTGTGTGATGGCTGGAGTGTGTGTAATGGGTGGAGTGTGTGTGTGTGTGTGTGTGTGTGTGTGTGTGTGTGTGTGTGTGTGTGTGTGTGTGCGCGTGTAATGGCTGGAGTATATGAGTATATGAGTGTGTGATGCATGAAGAATGTGTGCGTTTGGAGTGAGACATGTTCAGCTCTAATACACACACTCAACATAAAGTGTATCACTCCTTCTTTGTGTGTGTGTGTGTGTGTGTGTGTGTTATTTTCCCCACAGAGTGATTATGTTTAACTCCTGTTTTTAAAATTGCAATACAAATCGAAACGACACCCAGGTACAGTCATATGGTGTCGGGTCGCGTCCCTATTTTTAGCTGCTTTTTTTCACAATTTTTTTTTTTCCTTAATGTCCTTCAAGTAGATTTTACACAATCCAATTCCTTTCCATTTTTGCTGCTATTGGTTTTTTGTTTTGTTTTATTTTTTCAAGTATACACACATTTCACTTGTAACAGTGTGTTGGAGAACTCGCTCGTGAGGTTTCCATGCAGAACCTTTAGGGATCTCCAGAACAATAAATAAATCTCACTGAACATTCACTCAGGGATGATGCGCCATCGCCAGGTGAAACCGCGTCGCCTACAGACATGGCGGTGGAGAATTACAGCTCCAGACCAGACGGCTGAGGAACAACCGAGTCCTAATTACACACACCTGCAAGCGACCTCACAAACTGTATAGACCATGGACGAGACCCTCGTTGTGAAGTGTTCGGTGCTGCGATCCAGAACGTTACCGAGCCTTTACTCCGCCTGATTGACCTTCGCTGATCTCTCCGATTCTGATTTAGCGTTCCCTGGAGTATGCCGTTTATAGATCGCCCGACCCGAGCCGGTTCCCCTCGACGCCGCACACTGATTACCCGAGTTTGTTTTCTTCTCCTGATTAACAGTTTAATAAAGTCATGTTACTGCACTCGTGTCCTCGCCTAAAACCCTCCGAACAACTTAAAAAAAAAAACAGTTGTTAAACTTTTTGGAATGGATTAAATAAAGTAGAAAAATAGCTGCATAAAGGCTGGTTCTACTTGGATCCCTTTCTGAAAGTCAAGTACTGTAGCATGGTTCTCCTTCACAGGAGAGCAGGTCTTCACAGGTTTTCCTAGAGGAACTACTGAAGGAGCCTTTACACTGCTCTTTAAGGGTTTGCTGTAGAGAGAAAACATCATTATGTAGGGTTCGTGTATAGGATTTCCAAAAGAAAAGGTTCTACTGGGTAACACTGCTGTAGGACGGGTTGCAGTTAGTTTGAAAGAACGTCCAGAGAAATGTCCAGGGAACCAGGGAGTGCTTCAGGGTTCTGTGTCTTATGTTTGAATGATCACCACAGGGCTGCAACTAATCACCCTTAAGGGTTCAGGAGGCTTCTTGGAAATCTCCAATTTCCTGCTTGGCAGACCACAGGCAGTAAGGACGGGAGGACGTGTCTCCGCCTCCCTCAACCTCAGCACTGGAGACCCTCAGGGTTGTATTCTGAGCCCCCTACTGTACTCATTGTACACGTATGACTGCGTGGCCACTACCAACTCCACTGACAATGACAAGACGGCCTACCTGGAGGAGATCAGAAACCTGGAGAACTGGTGCCAGAGGAACAATCTCCTCCTGAACATCAGCAAGACAAAGGAGTTGATAGTGGACTTCAGTACAAAGCAGGAGAGGAAAATCAACGAGAGCCGAGTGGAGAGAGTGGACAGCTTCAGATACCTCGGTGTTCACATCTGTATCAGGCAGGATCTGTCGTGGTGAAAAAGGCCCGGCAGCGTCTCTACCACCTCAGACGTCTGAGACACTTCAGACTGGCCTCTAAGGTGCTTAGAAACTTCTACTCCTGCACCATAGAGAGCATCCTGAGGGAAAACATCACGACAAGGTTTGGGAACAGCACCATGCAGGACCGACGAGCTCTACAGAGGGTGGTGAGATCATCCGCACCGAGCTCCCTGACCAGCACTCAGTCTACAGCAAGCGGTGCTGGACCAAGGCCAGGAAGATCATAAAGGACCTCAGCCACTCCAGCAATGGACTGTTCTCTCTGTTGCCGTCAGGAAAGCGATTCCGCTCCGTGAAGACCGACACAGAGAGACTGAGGAGGAGGAGCTTCTTCCTGCAGGCGATACAGTCTCTTAATCAGACCACCACACAGGACTCAACACTCTGCTGCTACTCACACTGTACACTCAGCACATCACACCTCAGTGCACATTTAACTCATCTGCACATTGTTATGCTGCTGTGCTCATGACTGGACAGTCCATCTCAATTATATTTTTTATTCAATTTCTTTCTTTTTATTACATGTATTTATACATAAATTTAAAATTTTTTAAATACAAAATGTAGTTTTTAATATTTTCTGTACTGTAATTTTTTATGATCATATTCTTATTTCATAATATCAAAAATATTAGATTTTTTTTCATGCTATATATATTTTTTTTATTCTTATTATATTCTTATTTCTTTTAATTTCCAGGTCAAGGGTTGTTAAAGAATTTCAGTGCATATCATACTGTGTATCGCTGTGTGTGACAAGTAAAATTAGAATTTAAATTCTGTATCAGGGTTCTGTATCGGGTTCTAGATCAGGGTTCTGTATCGGGTTCTGGGCCAGGTTGTATATCAGGGTTCTGTATCGGGTTCTGTATCGGGTTCTGTGTCGGGTTGTATATCAGGGTTCTGTATCGGGTTCTCTATCAGGGTTCTAGATCAGGGTTCTGTATCGGGTTCTGTATTGGGTTTTAGATCAGGGTTCTGTATTGTGTTCTGGGTCAGGTTATACATCAGGGTCCTGTATCGGGTTCTGTATTGTGTTCTGGGTCAGGTTATACATCAGGGTCCTGTATCGGGTTCTGTATCAGGGTTCTGTGTCGGGTTCTAGATCAGGGTTCTGTATCGGGTTCTGTATCAGAGTTCTGTGTCGGGTTCTAGATCAGGGTTCTGTATCGGGTTCTGTGTCGGGTTGTATATCAGGGTTCTGTATCGGGTTCTCTATCAGGGTTCTAGATCAGGGTTCTGTATCGGGTTCTGTATTGGGTTTTAGATCAGGGTTCTGTATTGTGTTCTGGGTCAGGTTATACATCAGGGTCCTGTATCGGGTTCTGTATTGTGTTCTGGGTCAGGTTATACATCAGGGTCCTGTATCGGGTTCTGTATTGTGTTCTGGGTCAGGTTATACATCAGGGTCCTGTATCGGGTTCTGTATCAGGGTTCTGTGTCGGGTTCTAGATCAGGGTCCTGTATCGGGTTCTGTATAAGGGTTCTGTGTCGGGTTCTAGATCAGGGTTCTGTATCGGGTTCTGGGTCAGGTTGTATATCAGGGTTCTGTATCGAGTTCTGTATCAGGGTTCTGTGTCGGGTTCTAGATCAGGGTTCTGTATCGGGTTCTAGGTCAGGTTGTATATCAGGGTTCTGTATCGAGTTCTGTATCAGGGTTCTGTGTCGGGTTCTAGATCAGGGTTCTGTATCGGGTTCTGGGTCAGGTTGTATATCAGGGTTCTGTATGATGTTTATGATGAGATTGTGCAGCAGTCTGAGTTCCTGCACGTGTCAGAGTTCTTGGAGAGAGTGTGTGTTCTCTCCGTGTTCTCTCCGTGTGTCCTGTGGTTCTGTGTTCGAGTCTTCAGCGTTTGAACCCGGGCAGGTGTGTCACTGATGGATGTTAGTGCTTAGTGGAGCTCAGCGTCTCAGACAGAGAATAATCACTGTGTACAGAGAGCTGGCCAAAGTAAGCAGAGCAGATCCATCTCTCTCTCTCTCTCTCTCTCTCTCTCTCTCTCTCACACACACACACACACACACACACACACACACACACACACACACACACACACACACTCTTTTATATTTAAAACAGACAGGGGTCATTGTTTTGGCTAATGCCCCATGCTGTGCTGTGCTGTGTGTGTGTGTGTGTGTGTGTGTGTGTGTGTGTGCGTGCGTGTGTGCGTGCGTGTGTGTGTGTGTGTGTGCGTGTGTGTGCGTGTATGTGATTTATTTCTGGGGCGGTGAGGTTTTACACCTGCACACTCTCACACTCATTAATATTAACGACTGCCTCATTTGCATTTTTTGCATATTTGAAGTTTTCTGCTCGTTCATCACCGGCTGTGTGAGAGTCAGAGACACACAGATGTTTTTTTTTTTCTGATGTTGTAATTCCTGTTTTTTTATTTAAAAATATTCAGGTTTGCGTTTTTGGTCTTTGTGTAAAATTAATCAGAGAGAATCTGGACATCTCTCACGGCGCCAATGTTTTATTCACGCTCCGTCTACGGGGTTTTTACTGAAATGGAGCCGTGTGTGTGTGTATGTGTGTGTGTGTGTGTGTGTGTGTGTGTGTGTGGATCGAGTACGGGAATGTAACACAGAGTTTATTCTGTTTAGTTTTATATCATTAACATACTTTTGTCTTTTTGTTAAAATACATCTGCTGCTGTTGTGCTAAAATTCTCATTGTGTGTGTGTGTGTGTGTGTGTGTGTGTGTGTGTGTGTGTGTGTGTGCGTGCTCATTTAATTTAACTTGTTTCAATTTTAGATTTTTTTATTGTGATTATTGGATTCCAGTGGTTCTGAAAGCGAGATGAAGTGATCACTGCGCCGCGTCCTGTTCCGCGTTGGCGTTCTCGTTGTTAAACTCGCCGCGCCTGTGTGTGTTACAGCGACGTGTTCACGCTCCGCCTCACGTGTTCCGTTCAGCCTGTACACAGTGAGACAGTTCACCCGCTGCCCTCCTGTCTCGTTCCCGCACAAATGAAGCGTTTATTTGATGCTCTTTGCTTCAGTCTGAGGAACCACGGCTGTGAAGTTTTAAAGTTTCGTAGATGAATAAACGAGTCGCTCGGGCTGTCGGCTGCGCTTCAATAAGCTTACTGACGCCAGGACACACACACACACACACACACACACACACACACACACACACACACGCTGTCTGTCAGAAATTTTATATTATATCACAAAACTCTTACAAAGACACAGTGAGAGGGTCTGATCAACGGCAGTTCCATTCAGCTGTTTGAAACACACACACACACACGCACACACACACATTTAACATTTACAGTATACAACATTTATTTTGTTATATTTTAAGTCCAGTAAATTCATGCTCCACAAAATAATCAGAATTTCAAAAATAATCGTGATTAAAATATTTGTAATAAACACCGCACAGCCGTAGTGTGTGTGTGTGTGTGTGTGTGTGTGTGTGTTAAACCTCATCATATTCTCTTAAAACCATCGTTAAACCCAAACCAGTCTCACACTGTACAGAGTGCAGGTTCAGTATCAGCGTTGTCATGGAAACCATCAACAGCAGGAAATGACAACACACACGGTCTTCATTAGACGCTAAAGGATTCATAATAATAATTTTTAAGTAACACAGTGTGTGTGTGTGTGTGGCGCTGTTAGAGGAAAATAAACAACGTCAGTGAAGAGGAGTCACTGATTATTTTTCTCTAGCGGCACGCCACCTAGTGTTTCATTAACGAATGACATCATACCGTTTGATCTATTTATAGTTACAGTTACTCGTTCGCTCGCCCGTCTCTCTTTATTCTTTCATTTCAAGTGAATAAGAGAAAAAAAATTCTCAGTTTGTCATGTGACAGAGAGACGACGCACTGGGACTGGAGACTCCTTCCATCACCGTTATCTTTTAAAAAGTTCACAGTTTCATTAAAATGAATCGGATGAATCTGTTGTTTCTACGGAGACGATAGACGTTGATGTAAACCTGCACTTGCTATCTTTAGATCTGCTGTTCTTAGAGAATGAATCAACACCTTGTTTTCTGCCCAATCAGAGCCGAGCAGCAGTGAAGCGGAATCATATCCTGAGAGCAAGGACTGAGGTTTTAGCTTTTTTGTTTTCGTTTCTTTTTATAATCTAAACTGAAGGTCAGCGGATTTTCTGGTAATAAATGTCGCGTCTCGCCGCACTGCGGAGTTCTCGGTGTAGTTTTGTGCCTCTGGGTGAAATCCGACCGAGCGCAGGGTGAAGTAATCTCGGCGTGACGGCGCGTCCGCGTCGGAATGATAAAGCTGCGGCTTGGACAGGCGTCGGTCCCGCGGGTGAAGCCCCTGACGCGGGGAGACGCTCTGGCTTAGAGCCACTCTGGTCTGATCTGTTGCGCATGAGAGCGTCGTCAGGACGCAGTTACACTAATCACTCTGTATCTGGGTCATTCTGAAGCGACCTCAGGGTCTGAACAACAGCGGCGAGGAGCAGAAGGAGAGCGCGGGTGTGAAGTCAGAACATCGATCACAATAACGAGACGCTCACTGCACACGCCGAGATTTACAGATTAAAAAAATAAATAAAAACAGCAACAGCAGAGAGCTTTAGGTGCACGACTCGTCTTCCTAAAGGAGAAATCAAAGCCGGAGTCACCAGACGTTTCGGCGTGGAGCGAGCGGGAACAGAAATGGCCGCCGGCTGATGGATGGCGCCCAAGAGAAGAGACAGAGAGGCTTTAATTACTCCGTATCAAGAACCTCCTCGGCGTGATCTCGCAGCAGAAACACACAGCCTGAACGTCTGATCCTTAACAGATCAAAGCCTCGTTTCTCATAAAGTGGGACGAGACGTCTCCAGACAGCGCGGCTCATCTGATGACACGCTGGAGCAGCTTCACGCTCAGCTTCAGAAACAACAGCGAGAGATCCGTCACAAGTTCATCTGAATCCTGCGCTCTGATTGGTCAGAAGGTGTTGATTAATTCTCTGAAGCAGCGGCGTAGCAGTAGCGCGGGATTACGTTAATGAGCTCGTTTAAATGCCTTATTGTTACCATAGTAACAGCTTTCTATGTGCTCACTCTGACGTGAGTGTAAGGAGTCTCCGGTCCGAGAAACGGCCTGTGTGTGTGTGTGTGTTTGCATGTTCTCCCCGTGCTTGGTGGGTTTCCTCCGGGTTCTTCGGTTTCCTCCCACAGTCCAGACACATACAGTAGTGTGTGTGTGTGTGTGTCCAGGGTGTACCCCGCCTTATGGAAAAAGCCTCCAACCCAGCCCCCCCCCACCCGCGACCCTGTACAGGATAAGTGGTATAGAAGATGAGATGAAGATCAGTGATAGCTAGATGTGTGTGTGTGTGTGTGTGTGTGTGTGTGTGTGTGTAAACATCTGTCTGAAAAGATGGAGATCATGGAGAGTAAGAGTGGAGCTCAGAGGAGGATTAGTGTCTCCAGATCTGTCAGATAAGGCCACACACACACACACACACACACACACACACACACACACACACAGCACTAAAAACAGCAATGTGCTCACATCAGCCAATTTAAATGCTAAACCTCCAGGAAGGCACTGAAGCTTTGCGCCTAAATACAGACGGAAATCCAACGGCGTTCCCGGTTCGGAAATTGAACGACCCTGATGTCCGCGCGTGTTGTATCTGCTCGGGGTTAATGGAGATATTACTGATACTTCGGCTCGCAGAAACATTTTCATCTTCCCTTAAGCGTCATGAGCACCGCGAGCCATTACGATGTGCTGAGTGTAGCGGTAGCGTTAGCGCTGAAGGATCGTCTCCGCGCTGTAATGAACACGATTTATCTTTTTTTATGGAACATCAGACGAGCTGAAATGCTAATATATAAACGAGCTTCGATAATTATATGGCGGCTAGCCAGCGGATTCGGCTTCAGAGCGACGATCACGTGACTGTTACTGTTACCGTGGCAACGGTGACGATGTTCAAATAACCTCAGAGTTTTATTCTTCTTATGAACACAGTTTATTTTTAATCATAAAAAAGATACTTTTAATCAGTTTATAGTTACATTTAATTTGGTTTACTGACGTTACAGCAGCTGCAAACACTCGACTCGCACCCTCACCCGTCTCTCCGTCTCTCTCTTTATTCTCTCTTTTAAGCTAATAAGAGAAAAACAGCAGCGTGTCATGTGACTGAGGAACCACAAAGCAGCGTGAGCTGGTCTGTCCTGAGGATTACAGTCTGACCTCTGACTCTTGCACAGCGCTCGCACTGGAGACTCCTTACACTGATGGAGTTCCATACTGTACATAAACATCGCAACGTCCCTGATCACACGCCGCACACGTGTTCCTGTGAATGAGCTGTTGCTATGGAAACGATAGCATATTAGAGTGAGCTCATTAAAATCAACTTTATGACCAATCAGAACGCAGGATTCAGGACCAGTACAGGAAATAAATGTTTACGATTTGGTGTTGGATTTCAGATTCTCATTCTTAAACATTAGGACAGAAATAGAAGCGGATTAATAAAAAATGTTTGTACAGACAGAGACGGAGAAAGACGGGAGAGTTTTAAATAGTGAAATGTTTTTTTTTTTTTTTTTTTCTGTCTCATTTAAGGAGAAACAAATTGTAAAGAAGTGGAAAAAAGGAGCTTATGGGAAACTTTTAATGTCTCGTCTTAAACTAGTCTTTGAAGTGAACATGAAAGATGAAAAAAATAAATAATCCGTCCGGGCGTCCCTGGAGGTCATCCTTAAATCGGCACATTTTCTCCCCGGGGATCGATTTCCTGTGTTTTTCTATCTCTCTAAAGCGCTAGCATTACCAATTACACATTTTCATCGACCACTTGGACACTTTTTGGTCTAAAGTCAAAAATCAATGCAGCGTTATCGTGTTCCACGTCCTGCTGTTCACGTCACACCTCCAGGAAACAGCAGACGCGTTCTCCTTCCATCGCTCAGGCACTTTGATGTTTTAATTAAACACTTTTGAAACTTCATAACCACCCCCCCTCCCCTCCCCTCCCCCCCCCCCCCCCTCTCTCGCCTCCTGAGCTCCTGATTTGCCCTCCGGCTCTGCGGTTTGAACGCTAACGCGTCGCTCCGCAGTTTTCTCTCCAAAAAGCAACTCTGTTTAAGCCCTTTCCCAAAATATCAATAAGAAAAGAGCAAACTCTCGTCCCGGATCGATCAGGCGTTTATCACCGAGTGCTCTCGCAGAAAATCCATACGCACCTCCTTTTCTTTTTATCCTAAATATCATCTTCAGCTCCTCTCTTTAGTTTAACACTTAAAGAGCGGCTCTGTGTTTGTTCCTGTTTTCATGCCGAAAAGCTTTCTGCTTGTTCCTGTAGATCAATAAAGAGTTTCTGCCTAATATTGATCAGAGTGCTAGCGTTAGCAATTAGCAATTTCCATCGATCATTTTTTGGAGAAAAGTCGAAATCGATAAAATCACTTTTCATAGCGTTTCACTTCTGGGATTTATTTTACAGCTCTGGAGCGAGGAGGAAGATTTCTCTCTGAAAGTAAACACTGTCATATTAGTGTTTCACTTAAACAACAACAACAACAACAGTTACATCCGTCTACGTTACAGCCGCTACGCCTTAACCACTCTTCACTTTTATATTTCACTCTTTTTAAGCATTTTCAGAAAGTTAATTTGTCATTTTCGACATTTCATTAAATGCTTTAAATAAACCACGTCATCCATTAGCGTTAGCATTTATAGCGACCGATCCTGACTGCAACAGTAAATAAAGCTGATTCAGTGATTCATGATGAATCAAATAAAGAGTCATAAATCGTGTCCACAAACGATGATGTCATCGAGTGAGTGTTTAACATTGATCAGTGAAAGGGAAATAAAACGTGTGTATGTGTTGTGTGTGTGTGTGTGTGTGTGTGTGTGTGTGTGCAATATATATGTGTGTGAGAGTATTTTGTGTTTTACATGTGTAGTGTGTATGTGTGATGTGTGTGTATACGGTATCAAGTTATGTGTGTCAGGTGTGAATTATGTGTGTGTAATATATGTGTGTGTATTATGTGTATGTGTGTATTGCGTTATGTGTATGCTATGTGTGTGTGTATCATGTTCTGTGTGTTTTGTGTGTAATACATGTGAATGTAATATTTGTGTGCACATTGTGTGTATGTTTGTGTGTGTGTTATATGTGTGTATTACAGTATGTGTGTGTATTGTGTTAGGTGTGTAAGATATGTGTGTGTGTGTATTGTGTTACTGTGTGCGTATTATGATGATAAATAGCTGTGTGATGTGTGTGTGTGTGTGTGTGTGTGTGTGTGTGGTGTGTGTGGTATGTGTGTATTATGTATGGGTATCATGTTATGTATGTATGTGTGTGTGTGTGTGTGTGTATTATGATGATAAATAGCTGTCTGATGGGTGTGTGTGTGTGTGTGTGTGTGTATTATGTGTGTGAGTGTGGTATGTGTGTATTATGTATGGGTATCATGTTGTGTGTGTGTGTGTGTGTGTGTGTGTGTGTGTGTGTGTGTGTGTGTGTGTATTATGATGATAAATAGCTGTGTGATGGGTGAGTAATTAGCAGCACTAACTGTGATTCAGCGTCTCGCTAATTTATCATTTAATTGGGATAAACAGCATCAGCACACACACACACACACACACACACACTACTCAAACTTCATCACTCACACACCCCCTCATTTATTGATAGATTGCTGTAACAGACTGTAATATGATTATAATTATAGTATTATCGGTACTGTATCAGTGATCATATCAGTGTTATAATACATTTATAAAATCTTACAGCTTATAATCATTTATGAGATTTATAATACACTCTATAGTCTCTCCTCCATGCCAGTCTGCTCTCCAGCTGTGTTTCTGTCTCTGTCCTCTTCTCCGTGCTCTTGTCCTCCTGCATCTCGTCTTTTCCCCTCCTCTCTCTCATCGTCCTGTCTGTTTCTTTTTCTCTTTCTCTGGCTTTTTCCGTCTCTTTCATCGACTTATTTGTTCTTTTTCTTCTCCTTCTTCCTTCTTCTCCATCTCGGACTATTTCTCCTTTTCCATCTCTGTCTCTGTCTCTGTTTCTGTCTCCACTTTCCCTCCCATATGTTAATCTACACTTTAACGCAGTCTGACACTCAGTGTTAAAGGGAACTCATTAATACAGCAGACCAGCTGCCACAGCTGTTCCCATACAGAGGAACTCAGACTCAGACTGGGGCTCAGACTCAGACTGGGACTCACACTTTGACTGGGACTCAGACTGGGACTCACACTCAGACTGGGACTCAGACTGGGACTCGACTGGGACTCACACTCAGACTGGGACTCAGACTGGGACTCAACTGGGACTCACACTCAGACTGGGACTCACACTCAGACTGGGACTCACACTCTGACTGGGACTCAGACTGGGACTCACACTCAGACTGGGACTCAGACTGGGACTCGACTGGGACTCACACTCAGACTGGGACTCAGACTGGGACTCGACTGGGACTCACACTCAGACTGGGACTCAGACTGGGACTCAACTGGGACTCACACTCAGACTGGGACTCACACTCAGACTGGGACTCACACTCTGACTGGGACTCAGACTGGGACTCACACTCAGACTGGGACTCAGACTGGGACTCGACTGGGACTCACACTCAGACTGGGACTCAGACTGGGACTCGACTGGGACTCACACTCAGACTGGGACTCAGACTGGGACTCAACTGGGACTCACACTCAGACTGGGACTCACACTCAGACTGGGACTCACACTCTGACTGGGACTCAGACTGGGACTCACACACAGACTGGGACTCAGACTGGGACTCAGACTGGGACTCGACTGGGACTCACACTCAGACTGGGACTCATATACTGGATATACTGTATATAAAGATTGATTCAGTGCTGCTGATTAATTTTCTTCTTTAGTCTTTACTCTTTGTTATTAGGACAGCAGTAATGAACCACATTTACTCTTCTACAGTCAAAGACTTGAGGACTACTACAGGGTTTAGTAGGCATAGCTCCCCCTAGTGGTCATGATACTTTACATTTTTGTTGAAGTTAGCCGTCTCAGAATGATGACAGTCGACATCTTTTGAT
Organism: Clarias magur; assembly: GCA_013621035.1. Lineage (NCBI taxonomy): Eukaryota > Metazoa > Chordata > Actinopteri > Siluriformes > Clariidae > Clarias > Clarias magur. Next base: position 88,252 of record QNUK01000183.1, on the reverse strand, counting down.
TATGTTGTGTGTGTGTGTGTGTGTGTGTGTGTGTTTTAATTATATGTCCTCACTGTTACTAACTTTTACACCTCATTTTGTTTCTCTTCGCACCCGGACGGCTTCAGTTTGGTGTTTTCTGCGTTTGTTGAACTCGGGTCATTTTTTTTTCTTCAGAAACTGGAGCGTGTTGTAATTACGGCTCCGTATTTGTGGTTAGAGTTTCTGCAGATGAATCCCCTCTGACCCGGCGTCTGCCTCGTTACACTGAAATTAAACTCCTCTGTCAGGAGTGTGTCAGTGTGACGTGCCAGATATAATAACACTCGTACGCCGCCGCGCTAAACGCATTCGAATAGAAACCTGAGTTTGGTCTGACAGCCGAACCTCGACACCTTGAGAACTGATGTGTGTGTGTGTGTGTGTGTGTGTTTTCCATTTTAATTCACTGATGCTTTGATGTATTCCGGGTTTTTGGTGTGTTTTTGCATATGAACAGTATAAACGTTGTATTTTCTCTGATTGTGTGTCAGAAAACGCTGAAGTGTCTGTAATCAGGCAGAAACACGCGCGTAAATGGAAAACTAATCACAGCAGCGGGGACAATCAGCACGGCCTGGTGCGAAATGAGAAATCAGAGGGGAAAAAAGCCCTTTTGCTGGTGTTTACTGACGTTTCTGGTCTTTTGTTAAATGCTAAAAACGCCTGTACTCGAGCAGGAAGTGCCTTCCATCTGGACCGTCTGCTAGCATGAGTGCCGTTTGTCCTGCTCGCAGCCCATTTACAGGAAATTAACATAAATCTCTGTGTTTGTGTGTTTGTCGTTGAGGTTCCTGGTTGTGTATCAGTAACGTCACACTTCCTGTAAAGCTCACATTCATGATTTTATAATATTTATAGTAATAATTTCACACACTGTTAATGCGTCGTAAAGCCGCTATAAAGCATCACGGCCTCGTTCCAGCACTGGTCTTAATCGTCCGGTCTGATCTGTGATCAGTCAGTGGATCAGTCACGGCCGAGTCATTCAAACGCTGATTCAAACTTTGTCATGACCGACTGATTCACTGATTCAGTGTCACTGGAAGGATTTTTTTCCTGTTAATATTTGTATGTGATTATGTTCTGTAGAACTTCATAATAATCACACGCTCACTTTAGAAATCCATTATTCATCTCATCTGATCTCCTTCTGCCAACAGGGCTGCTGTCGAGCCAGGAAGCCCCGCCCCCTCCTGCTCCACATCATCATAAGCAGCACCTGTCAATCAACACGCCGCTGACCAATCAGAAGCCGGAGTTCCAGAGCGCGTCGGAGTGTGTGCAGCTGCAGGAGAACTGGGTCCTGGGCACCGGTGTGGGTCTGCAGAGCAGGTGTGTGTGTGTGTGTGTGTGTGTGTGTGTGTGTGATCATTCAGATTAACCCTTTAGCGTAATTCATTATTTCACACAAAATTATAATGAACTTCAGAACACACAAACACACACACGCATGTAATTTAATAATTAAACTTCAGACACACTGTAACCAGTTACATCAACTGTTTCCCCTGTGAAGTAAACAGAACTATCAGTTTTTGAGTTTGTTGTGCTCGTTCATATGAATCGTTCTTTACTTGCATTACTGAGCAGCCGAACTCGTACTCGTCATTTTTTTTTAGTTGTTGTCACGTTTTTTACACGAGATGCCGTTCTGAACACGACCCTCCCGTTATTATCTGGTTCGGGACGACACTTCATCCAGTGCCTGGGAATCGAACCCGACTCTTTCACATGGCAGGAGAAACTCCTCCCACTGAGCCACCAGCGCTCCGGTACTTTAGGGACCCAGATTCGTACAGATTATACTCACAGCATCATGTGACATCAGACCAATCCACCATCCTGATCAAAACAATTCAGTGTGGACAGTTTACATGTCAGGCACAACGTCGCTCGGCTGAAAGATTTGAAGTTGGTGGAACTTTAAGGAAACAGTTACTGTGGCTTAAAATATCAAACTTGTTCAGCTAACTTGAGACGTGTCGTTTCTACAAACTCATAAATACCAAAACGTTCTAAATACTCATCAAGGTCTATTCATTTGAACGGATTGTCATTATTTAAGTTAACAGAACTCGGTATGTTTAATTACCTTCAGCATTAGGGTTTACAGTGCACATGTGTGTTTATATTAATATTTGCAGCCAAAAACATATTACAACTATAAGAAATGTGAGACGCTGTGTGTCGCTCCTACACCGAAAATGATCAAAAGTTGTTTGGTGCTAAAGGTGACAAAAATAGTCCTGATACTGCAGCGGTCAGTTACTCAATATCTCTTCATTTAAATTATTCTAATTTTATTTTTATTATTCTAATTTTAACTTAGTACAGTAATTAATGTTTGTTTAAAAGAACAAAAACAGACCACACACACATATACAGTAACATAAATAGATATGTGATACCAACTTTGAGGTACATTACAATGATAAAAATAAAAAATTGTCATTTGTAATTTGTTTTTTTAATGTTTGAGAATAAGGTGTGTTCGGTTTGTCTGATGCACGTTGAGTCTGTGTTTCTATTTAACATTTTCCAAGAAGTTCAGAAAGTGTAAAAGTGAAACCAAAAGCTCAGAACTCTTTTTCCCCAAAACAAAATTCAAATATAAAATCAGTTTATGCTTATAGAAATGATATTGGAATGAAAAATTAGTCTAAAATCTCCCTTTACCTGATGTATGTCCTCATTAATAATGACAAGGTCTATGAATATGCATTAATATGCGAATCAGAATGGCCTGCTGCTGTCACAAATACCTGCTACGGGCGGAGATGCTAATAAATCTGTGATTAAAAAATGTAAACATTAAAGTAAAAGTCAGCTGAGAGTATGAGAGAGAGAGAGAGAGAGTGTGAGAGAGAGAGAGAGATCAGTTTTCCAAAAATGAAACTTGCCAAAATAGGTCATGACTATTGTATTTTTAATCAATGAATTAATTGATTATAAAAGTATCTGGAGGCAGTCGTGCGGTTCATTAGTGATTAAACGTCTGTTATTCTCTCTGCGGTGTCTCACTCTCTCTCACTGAGACGTTATTCAGAGTGAAAAAGTGCTGATTCAGGATTTTCACTCAGCACTCGGGGCATTAACACTGCGATCATTCAACAGCAGAATTATGAATAGAAAGAATCGTTTATTAGATCTCTGAGAGACAGAACAGACGGGGAGAGAGAGAGAGAGAGAGAGATTAGAGAGCTTTAAAGAGAGCATTTAACAGATACAAAAGAAAGTAAAAGCTGAGAGAGAGAGAGAGAGAGAGAGAGAGAGAGAGAGAGAGCTTTAAATCCATTATTTTGATACAAAAGAAAGTAAAAGCTACTTTACATTTTTTATATATATATATATATATATATATATATATATATATATATATATATATATACATATATATACATCAAAATCAGCAGGTGTCTGCGGCTGCGGTGTTTCTGTGCAGACGTTGGGGGCGTGGTCACTGTCGGCACTGGACCCTGTACTGGCCTCAGGTTCAAGGTGTGTCTCAGTGCTGCCGGTGTGTTCAGGACTGACCTGTTGGCGTTCAGTGCTCCTCGCTGCTCCCCCGCTGGCCGCCCTCACGCCGCGTCCCTGCACTAACGTCTTTGTTAAAAACACCACCACAGCTTTGTTACTCCGCCTCCCAGCACACACGTAACGCCATGCTTGAGAGGCAGAGACACCACACCGGCCTCACAGGCCATGGTGCCCCGCCCGCTCTCTCTCACCATAAACTATTAACTTTGTTTATGAAAAACATGTAACGATAGAAAAACGCAAAGTCTTTGTAAAAATGGCAGAACCCCAAAACAGCCCTCTAAACCCAAGACATGCAAAGGGGGGGGGGGTGAGACAGAGTGAGAGAGTGAGAGAGTCAGAGAGGGAGGGGGGGTTATTCTGTAATTTACCTTTTATCTTTATCTCAGTTAAACCATTAAATGTTCCTTTCTTTCTTTCTTCCTTTAAAGCATGTGAGTGTGAGTGTGTGTGAGTGAGTGTGTGTGAGTGTGTGTGTGTGAGTGTGTGTGTGTGTCACCACCACGTGAACATGCTTTTCTTTCAGTTCGTAAAAATAGCAGCTGGATGTGAAGATTAGCATACGGCCAACCGAATTAGCAACACACTGTCTCTCCCTCTCTCTCACTCTCACTCTGTCTCTCTCACTCTCTCACTCTCACTCTGTCTCTTTCTCTTCATCTTCACATCACAGCTGTACACACACACACACACACACACACACACACACATTCATACACACACAAATACACACTCTCTCTCTCACTCTCTCTTCACACTTCACTCTGATCTTGACACGTGAGCAGACAGACAGGGTGGCGTGATGACGGCGGTGGCATGACGGTACGGGTGTAGACCCCTCTGGGGAACGTCCTAAAATACCGAGCGCTGTGTGACGCGTCCTGCTGAGACCACATCTGCTCTCACTCCGGTTCTACTGAGAGCCAAGAGAATGTCTTCAGAACTGCATCTCTCTCTCTCACTGTCTCTCTCTTACTGCCCCCCCCTCCACCCCATCCCAAATATCAGGAACATCAGCAGGAACTCTTGTATCTCTGGGGTTTTCGTCTGTGTGTGTGTGTGTGTGTGTGTGTGTGTGTGTGTGTGTGTGTTTATCTTTGAACTTTTATTTCTCACTGATGATGTGTGTGTGTGTGTTTGTGTGTGTTTTCTAGGCACTTCCTATTAAAGACTGGCACCGGCTCTACCTCCCTCTTTGCCACGCCCACTCCAGGTTTCACCATGGCAACAGGGGCGGTGTACTGCCCCCCGGCACGCCCCTTTCTCCGAAACAAGCTGTCCAGGGGCGCGTTCCAATTCAACAAATCACCAAAACACTGCTCATGGAAATGCACTGCTCTGAGTGCAGTGGGCGTGGCCACGCTGCTGTCAATCATGCTCTGCTACTGCATAGGTGAGGATGAGAATATATTCCACCTATGAAAACACACACACACACACACACACACACACACACACACACACACACACACACACATCCGAAACCAGGTTGACTGGGGGAGGAGAAGAAAAAAGAAGAGCTGTCTGGCGAGAGAACACTCGGAGCGATGTTCTCACACACACACACACACACACACACACACACACACACACACACACACACACACACACTGCCAGGGTTCAGTTTTCTCTCACAGGGATTCAGCTCTTTTTCATTTCTCTTCATCTTCACATCACAGCTGTACACACACACACACACACGCGCGCGCACACACAAATACACACACATTCATACACACAAACACACTTTCATACACATGCACACACACACACACACAAATATAAGAGATGAAACACTGGTGCTAAGCTAACACTTGCTAATTACAGTGCTCGCTGTAACATCTCAGCTCCACTCTCTCTCTCTCTCTCTCTCTCTCTCTCTCACACACACACACACACACACACACACACACACACACACACACACACACACACACACTCCATCACTCTCTCACACCTACACTCTCTCACTCTCTATCATTATCTTCTTCATTATTCTGTCACTGTTGCACAATCTCTCTCTCTCTCTCTCTCTCGGTAGGTCACATGGTGTTTGAGAAGCCAGTGTGAGTGTGTGTTAGTGTGTGTTAGTGTGAGTGTGTGTTAGTGTTAGTGTGAGTGTGTTAGAGTATGTTAGTGTGAGTCTCAGTGTGTGTGTGTTAGTGTGAGTATGTGTTAGTGTGTTAGTGTGAGTGTGTTAGTGTGAGTGTTAGTGTTAGTGTGTTAGTGTGAGTGTAAGTCTGAGTGTGTGTTAGTGTGAGTGTGTTAGTGTGAGTGTGTGTTAGTGTGTTAATGTGAGTGTGAGTGTTAGTGTTAGTGTGAGTGTTAGTGTGAGTGTGTGTTAGTGTGAGTGTGTTAGTGTTAGTGTGTTAGTGTGCGTGTTAGAGTGTGTTAGTGTGAGTGTTAGTGTGAGTGTGTGTTAGTGTTAGTGTGTTAGTGTTAGTGTGTTAGTGTGCGTGTTAGAGTGTGTTAGTGTTAGTGTTAGTGTGAGTGTGTTAGTGTTAGTGTGTTAGTGTGAGTCTCAGTGTGAGTGTGTGTTAGAGTGTTAGTGTGAGTATGTGTTAGTGTGAGTATGTGTTAGTGTGAGTGTGTTAGTGTGAGTGTTAGAGTGTGTTAGTGTGAGTGTTAATGTGAGTGTGTGTTAGTGTGAGTGTTAGTGTGAGTATGTGTTAGTGTGAGTGTGTTAGTGTGAGTGTGTTAGTGTGAGTGTTAGAGTGTGTTAGTGTGAGTGTTAATGTGAGTGTGTGTTAGTGTGAGTGTTAGTGTGAGTATGTGTTAGTGTGAGTGTGTTAGTGTGAGTGTGTTAGTGTGAGTGTTAGAGTGTGTTAGTGTGAGTGTTAATGTGAGTGTGTGTTAGTGTGAGTGTTAGTGTGAGTATGTGTTAGTGTGAGTGTGTTAGTGTGAGTATGTGTTAGTGTGAGTGTTAGAGTGTGTTAGTGTGAGTGTTAATGTGAGCGTGTGTTAGTGTGAGTGTTAGTGTGAGTATGTGTGAGTGTGTGTTAGTGTGAGTGTGTTAGTGTGTGTTAGTGTGAGTGTGTTAGTGTTAGTGTATGTGTTAGTGTGAGTCTCAGTGTGAGTTTGTGTTAGTGTGTGTTAGTGTGAGTGTGTTAGTGTATGTGTTAGTGTGAGTGTGAGTATGTGTTAGTGTGAGTGTGTGTTAGTGTTAGTGTGAGTATGTGTTAGTGTGAGTGTGTGTTAGTGTGAGTGTGTTAGTGTGTGTTAGTGTGAGTGTGTTAGTGTGTGTTAGTGTGAGTGTTAGTGTATGTGTTAGTGTGAGTCTCAGTGTGAGTGTGTGTTAGTGTGAGTGTGTTAGTGTGAGTGTGTGTTAGTGTGTTAATGTGAGTGTGAGTGTTAGTGTTAGTGTGAGTGTTAGTGTGAGTGTGTGTTAGTGTTAGTGTGTTAGTGTTAGTGTGTTAGTGTGCGTGTTAGAGTGTGTTAGTGTTAGTGTTAGTGTGAGTGTGTTAGTGTTAGTGTGTTAGTGTGAGTCTCAGTGTGAGTGTGTGTTAGTGTGTTAGTGTGCGTGTTAGAGTGTGTTAGTGTTAGTGTTAGTGTGAGTGTGTTAGTGTTAGTGTGTTAGTGTGAGTCTCAGTGTGAGTGTGTGTTAGAGTGTTAGTGTGAGTATGTGTTAGTGTGAGTATGTGTTAGTGTGAGTGTGTTAGTGTGAGTGTTAGAGTGTGTTAGTGTGAGTGTTAATGTGAGTGTGTGTTAGTGTGAGTGTTAGTGTGAGTATGTGTTAGTGTGAGTGTGTTAGTGTGAGTGTTAGAGTGTGTTAGTGTGAGTGTTAATGTGAGTGTGTGTTAGTGTGAGTGTTAGTGTGAGTATGTGTTAGTGTGAGTGTGTTAGTGTGAGTGTTAGAGTGTGTTAGTGTGAGTGTTAATGTGAGTGTGTGTTAGTGTGAGTGTTAGTGTGAGTATGTGTTAGTGTGAGTGTGTTAGTGTGAGTGTTAGAGTGTGTTAGTGTGAGTGTTAATGTGAGTGTGTGTTAGTGTGAGTGTTAGTGTGAGTGTGTTAGTGTGAGTATGTGTTAGTGTGAGTGTTAGAGTGTGTTAGTGTGAGTGTTAATGTGAGCGTGTGTTAGTGTGAGTGTTAGTGTGAGTATGTGTGAGTGTGTGTTAGTGTGAGTGTGTTAGTGTGTGTTAGTGTGAGTGTGTTAGTGTTAGTGTATGTGTTAGTGTGAGTCTCAGTGTGAGTTTGTGTTAGTGTGTGTTAGTGTGAGTGTGTTAGTGTGTGTGTTAGTGTGAGTGTGAGTATGTGTTAGTGTGAGTGTGTGTTAGTGTTAGTGTGAGTATGTGTTAGTGTGAGTGTGTGTTAGTGTGAGTGTGTTAGTGTGTGTTAGTGTGAGTGTGTTAGTGTGTGTTAGTGTGAGTGTTAGTGTATGTGTTAGTGTGAGTCTCAGTGTGAGTGTGTGTTAGTGTGTGTTAGTGTGAGTGTGTTAGTGTGTGTTAGTGTGAGTGTTAGTGTATGTGTTAATGTGAGTGTGTTAGTGTGAGTCTCAGTGTGAGTGTGTGTTAGTGTGAGTGTTAGTGTGAGTGTGTGTTAGTGTTAGTGTGAGTGTTAGAGTGAGTGTTAGTGTATGTGTTAGTGTTAGTGTGAGTGTGTGAGTGTTAGTATTAGTGTGAGTGTTAGTGTGAGTGTTAGTGTGTTAGTGTTAGTGTGAGTGTGTTAGTGTGAGTCTCAGTGTGAGTGTGTGTTAGTGTGAGTGTTAGTGTGAGTGTGTTAGTGTGAGTGTTAGAGTGTGTGAGTGTTAGTATTAGTGTGAGTGTTAGTGTATGTGTTAATGTGAGTGTGTTAGTGTGAGTCTCAGTGTGAGTGTGTGTTAGTGTGAGTGTTAGTGTGAGTGTGTGTTAGTGTGAGTGTTAGTGTGAGTGTGTATTAGTGTTAGTGTGAGTGTTAGAGTGAGTGTTAGTGTATGTGTTAGTGTTAGTGTGAGTGTGTTAGTGTGAGTCTCAGTGTGAGTGTTAGTGTGAGTGTGAGTGTGTTAGTGTGAGTGTTAGAGTGTGTGAGTGTTAGTATTAGTGTGAGTGTTAGTGTGAGTGTTAGTGTGAGTGTGTGTTAGTGTTACTGTGAGTGTTAGTGTGAGTGTGTTAGTGTGAGTGTTAGAGTGAGTGTTAGTGTGAGTGTTAGAGTGTGTTAGTGTGAGTGTTAGTGTGAGTGTGTTAGTGTGTGTTAGTGTGAGTCTCAGTGTGAGTGTTAGTGTGAGTGTGAGTGTGTTAGTGTGAGTGTTAGAGTGTGTGAGTGTTAGTATTAGTGTGAGTGTTAGTGTGAGTGTTAGTGTGAGTGTGTGTTAGTGTTACTGTGAGTGTTAGTGTGAGTGTGTTAGTGTGAGTGTTAGTGTGAGTGTTAGTGTGAGTGTTAGAGTGTGTTAGTGTGAGTGTTAGTGTGAGTGTGTTAGTGTGAGTGTTAGAGTGTGTGAGTGTTAGTATTAGTGTGAGTGTTAGTGTGAGTGTTAGTGTGTTAGTGTTAGTGTGAGTCTCAGTGTGAGTGTGTGTTAGTGTGAGTGTTAGTGTGAGTGTGTTAGTGTGAGTGTTAGAGTGTGTGAGTGTTAGTATTAGTGTGAGTGTTAGTGTGAGTGTTAGTGTGTTAGTGTTAGTGTGAGTGTGTTAGTGTGAGTCTCAGTGTGAGTGTGTGTTAGTGTGAGTGTTAGTGTGAGTGTGTTAGTGTGAGTGTTAGAGTGTGTGAGTGTTAGTATTAGTGTGAGTGTTAGTGTATGTGTTAATGTGAGTGTGTTAGTGTGAGTCTCAGTGTGAGTGTGTGTTAGTGTGAGTGTTAGTGTGAGTGTGTGTTAGTGTGAGTGTTAGTGTGAGTGTGTATTAGTGTTAGTGTGAGTGTTAGAGTGAGTGTTAGTGTATGTGTTAGTGTTAGTGTGAGTGTGTTAGTGTGAGTCTCAGTGTGAGTGTTAGTGTGAGTGTGAGTGTGTTAGTGTGAGTGTTAGAGTGTGTGAGTGTTAGTATTAGTGTGAGTGTTAGTGTGAGTGTTAGTGTGAGTGTGTGTTAGTGTTAGTGTGAGTGTTAGTGTGAGTGTGTTAGTGTGAGTGTTAGTGTGAGTGTTAGTGTGAGTGTTAGAGTGTGTTAGTGTGAGTGTTAGTGTGAGTGTGTTAGTGTGAGTGTTAGAGTGTGTGAGTGTTAGTATTAGTGTGAGTGTTAGTGTGAGTGTTAGTGTGTTAGTGTTAGTGTGAGTCTCAGTGTGAGTGTGTGTTAGTGTGAGTGTTAGTGTGAGTGTGTTAGTGTGAGTGTTAGAGTGTGTGAGTGTTAGTGTTAGTGTGAGCAGTGTATGTAATGTGAGTGTGTTAGTGTGAGTCTCAGTGTGAGTGTGTGTTAGTGTGAGTGTTAGTGTGAGTGTGTGTTAGTGTTAGTGTGAGTGTTAGAGTGAGTGTTAGTGTATGTGTTAGTGTTAGTGTGAGTGTGTTAGTGTGAGTCTCAGTGTGAGTGTTAGTGTGAGTGTGAGTGTGTTAGTGTGAGTGTTAGAGTGTGTGAGTGTTAGTATTAGTGTGAGTGTTAGTGTGAGTGTTAGTGTGAGTGTGTGTTAGTGTTACTGTGAGTGTTAGTGTGAGTGTGTTAGTGTGAGTGTTAGTGTGAGTGTTAGTGTGAGTGTTAGAGTGTGTTAGTGTGAGTGTTAGTGTGAGTGTGTTAGTGTGAGTGTTAGAGTGTGTGAGTGTTAGTATTAGTGTGAGTGTTAGTGTGAGTGTTAGTGTGTTAGTGTTAGTGTGAGTGTGTTAGTGTGAGTCTCAGTGTGAGTGTGTGTTAGTGTGAGTGTTAGAGTGTGTGAGTGTTAGTATTAGTGTGAGTGTTAGTGTGAGTGTTAGTGTGTGTGTGTTAGTGTGAGTGTGAGTGTGACTAATCATGTCACGACTCGCCAAGCCACAGCCCTGCCGTGATCACCTGTGCACTCCGGTTCCATGATCCACCCCACTGCTTTCTTTCCACCGCCTCATTCTCCACTCTGCACACCTGTACTCAATCCATAATCACCTCTTCCCCCTACTTAACTTGCACTCAGACTACACCTCGTTGCCAGATTATTGTGTACTCGCCATGTCCAATATCCCAGCGCTCTTTCTCGTCTTGCCTTCTTGTTTTCGACTTCGCCTCGTTTCAATGACCACATCTTTGCCTCACATCACGGATCAATCACCATCTTGGATATTCTCGACCCTTGGAACTGTTTCTCGTCCACGAGCCTGGATCAAGGACCTTTCTTCTACTCTCCGGCTTCGACCTCTGCCTGTTTCCCGACCATGAGTAATGCCCAGGCATCTGCGTCACCTGCAAGCCTGCTTGAGCTCAAATTACACACGCCGGCATGAGCAGGCTTCCAAACTAATTGTCACGTCTTTCTTGTGCACGGACTCAAGACTGTCTTGTCATAACAAACCTCAAAGGATCACTTCTTGCTCCTCATCTGCACATGGTTCCACCACTGCAGCCCCGAACCGTGACAAATCATGGTTCATACTATACTCACTGTGTGTGTGTGTGTGTGTGTGTGTGTGTGTGTGTGTGTGTGTGTGTGTGTGTGTGTGATAACTGATTGGTTACTATAAAACAACAACAAAACACCATCTTCACCTGAGCAGACTGTTACAGTTGAAATGTTACTGCTAGCCTCTCTGTGTGATTCCCGCGCTGAGGGTCGCGTCACTGATCTTCATTAAAGTATAACATGTAATAAATCCACAACGTAGCAGTTACGCAGTAATACGTCCAGATCAGTTCCTCTCCTGGCTCCACTCTCTCTCCTACTGACCATGATGTCAATTCTTTATCTGAATTAAAAGGGAATAATACTCATTATCTGGTTACAGCGCCCCCTGTCAGGCAGTGTGATTTATCAGGCAGAAGGTCTCAAAGTTGATGTTTTGTAAAAAGAAAAAATGGGTGAGTGTAAGGATCTGAGTGATTTTAACAAGGGTCACATTGTGATGTTTATACGGCCGGGTCAGAGCGTCTCCTCACCAGCAGGTCATGTGGGATGTCCAGGTGCAGGGAAGGACACGGCAAAAGTGCTCTAAAGAAGGTGAAGTGGTGATCTGGCGGCAGGGTCATGGTCTCCCAGGGGGTCACTGATGTGGAGTTAGACACGCACCACCTCTTTAAACCGAGTTACACCCATTCATGCTGTTCCCTGACATCAGTGTCCTCTTTCAGCAGGGTGATGCGCACTGACACACTGCACACACACACACACACACACACACACACACACACACACACACACACACACACACACACTACTCAGGAACATCACTAAGAGTTCGAGCTCCAGGTTCTCCAGATCTCAGTCTGATCGAGTGTGTGTGGGGCGTGCTGGAGAAACACACCTGATCCAATGAGGCTCCACCTCACACACTTACAGGAGTCTGCTGCTGACGGCTCAGTGTGACACACACACACACACACGCACACACACACACACACTCACATCTTCAGAACTGTAGTGGAGTACCGATGGGTCAGTGATGTTTTAGAGACACACGCTACACAATATTGGACAGGTAGTTTTAATGTAATGGCTGATTAGTGTATATACTAAAGAGTTACAAACTTTTATTATTTCAGCTAATTGTCCTTTTTACATTATTATTAGCATCCTACGGATTTGCTTTACTAAAATGTAACATTTTAATGCTTTATTTATTTATTTATTAATATCAGTGTGCGTTAATTTGTAACACTGTGTGTGTGTCTCTGTGTGTGTGTATGTGTGTGTGTGTGTGTGTGTGTGTGTGTGTGTGTGTGTGTGTGTGTTCCCTCTTTCTAGTGATGCATGTGTTTGGACTGAACTGGAAGCTGAAGGACGTTCACACACACACGTTTGAGAATGGTCGCGTTTCCTCGTCCAGCACAACCACCTCACTCAACACACTCAACACACACGGTAACAACAACAACACAATAATAATAATAATAATAATAATAATAATAAAGTCAGGGATAATAGTCAGGGAAAGTGGGCAGGGCATGTATGGTTAATAGGCATGTACTATTTGAATATTTATTCAGTCTTGTCTTTTTGGGAGGCCCGGCCCCCTTTACCACAATCATATTCATCACTGAGAGAAAGTTTGCTGTGCATTGTGAGCATTTTACATACTGATTGTAACACGGCCACACATGCGACAGGCGGTTGCTAGGCAACCCCGCAGCACTAACAATCAAGGGAGACGAGCTACACCTGGCCGGTAGGTTATTTAAGCTCCCAGAAACCAGCGCACGCTGTGCGAACATTAGATAGCACCAGGTACAAGAGCGTGGCTCTGGTATAGGGAGTGAAAAGAGAAAAGTGAGAAGGGAAAGTGAGAAAAAGACAAAAGAGAAAAGTGAGAAGGGAAAGTGAAAAGAGAAAAAGACAAAAGTGAAAAGGGAAAGTGAAAAGAGAAAAAGACAAAAGTGAAAAGGGAAAGTGAAAAGAGAAAAGTGAGAAGGGAAAGTGAAAAGAGAAAAAGACAAAAGGGAAAGTGAAAAGAGAAAAAAGTGGAAAGAAAGTGAAAAGAGAAAAGTGAAAAGGGGAAGCGATAAAGAGAAAAGAGAAAAAGGGAAGGAGATAAGAATAATAACAACAAACAAATACCGGTTCATTGTGACGAAGCACGGTGACACGCGCCGCCATAAGCGCGCCCTCCTTCCCCTTATAACGCTGTGTGGTGTTCACGCGAGCCGATTATTCCTGCTGAAATACACAATCCACGGCCCATACCCCTCCAAGTCCTGCGTTGGGACTCCCATACATAAACAAATACCGGGGGCTGCCATATTGAAGCACCCCCTCATAACAGAATGTTCGCACCAGAGAAGAATCCCGCGGATTTGGAGCGGGTGTGCGAGATAGTAACCGGTCAGGCGGGAATGATCGGTAAACATGAACATGCTCTGAACGAATTATGTTCAGAGATAAAGGGAATTTCGCAGCGCTTAGACAAAATCCATGAGCGCCTCGAGACACAGGGCACTTCCGGATCGCCGGTGAACCCGGAAGCACTTCCGGGTTCAGCTCGTGCGGCCGTCACTGTAGCACAAGCACCCCCCCTGGTGGCCGAGACGAGATTACCTACTCCCCAACCTTATGCTGGGGAATCTGATAAATGCAATGCCTTCCTACTCCAGTGCTCTTTAATATTTGAAATGCAACCATCCCAATTTCCCACTGAGAGAGCCAAGGTTGCATATATGATATCATTATTAACGGGAAGGGCATTGGAGTGGGCCACCGCAGTATGGCAAAACCTCCTAGCAGCACACACTACAGCCCATGAATTTATACAGGCCCTCAAGGCCACCTTCCACCATCCACATCTGACTAGTGGTGTAGTCTCGCCCCTCCTCCGCATTCGGCAGGGAGGACGGTCGGTGGCAGATTATACCATCGAATTCCGGACACTAGCTGCTAGTTCAGGCTGGAATGCGGGAGCACAAAGGGACGCATACGTTCAAGGCCTTTCAGAGAAGCTCAAAGATGAGCTGGCAGTGCGCGAACCACCTGAAGATTTAGAATCCCTGTACAGTATGGCCATACGAATAGATAACCGCCACCGTGAGCGCAGGGCGGAACGCGCAGGGAGTTATCGAGTAGAGCCGACCTGTCTCCAGCGAGAGCTAGAACGGGAGGTAGATCAGGGTGAGCCCATGCAGCTAGGGGCAGCAGAGATCTCAGGGGTTCCCCAATTTCGGTCGGGATGCTTTCGTTGTGGCCGGCCCGGTCACCACCAGGGGCGCTGTCCGCTGAATAAGCCAAAAGGGGGGGGTCACTCTCGGGAGGGGGGCCGACAGTGACCCAAAGGCCAGACCCTCAGCGTTCAGGGCTTTTCCTCCCCATTGACATCACTTGGGAGGAGGCCGCCACTACCCATCTAAAAGCATTTGTTGACTCGGGAGCAGCAGGGAATCTCATAGACGTAGAGCTGGTGCGGAGACTGGCTTTGCCATTTCACCGACTCTCTGCTCCCATTTCGGTGGCGGCCCTGGACGGTCAGTTATTTGAATCCGGTCCAATCATACATGAGACTGACCCTCTAATATTGCGTATTGGACAACATGCAGAGCGAATTTCCTTCCTCATTACCCGAGTGCCCGAGCTCCAGGTGGTACTGGGGTTTCCTTGGTTACAGGAACACAACCCCCGTATTGATTGGTTAACCTGCTCTGTCTCGGTTTGGGGAACCCGTTGCGCACAGAGCTGCTTAAAAGGGATCAGAACCCTAGACACGCAGCCACCCCATCAGGTCGACCTCTCGGCAGTTCCCAAAGATTACTGGGACCTGGCGGAAGTATTTTCCAAGTCAGGGGCCCAAAAGCTTCCTCCCCATCGACCTTTTGACTGCGCAATCAACCTGCTTCCGGGTTCGAATCCACCAAGGGGAAAACTCTACTCCCTGTCCCCTCCCGAGCAATTAGCCATGGAGGAGTACATCCAGGAAGCATTGTCCCTTGGATTCATTCGACCGTCTAAGTCCTCCGCAGGGGCCGGGTTCTTCTTCGTAAAAAAGAAGGATGGGGGCCTCCGCCCCTGCATAGATTATCGGGGGTGAACGCGATGACACTGAAAGACCGCTATCCCCTTCCTCTGATGAATTCCGCCTTTGAATGCCTGCAAAAGGCGAAATTGTTCACAAAGCTAGATTTACGCAGTGCTTACAATTTGATCCGCATCAGGGCAGGGGACGAGTGGAAGACCGCGTTTATTACACCGTCGGGGCACTACGAATACAAGGTGATGCCCTTCGGCCTGACTAATGCGCCAGCCGTCTTTCAGAGGTTCATTAATGAGGTGCTCCGGGAGACACTTAACCTCTACGCCTTTGTCTACTTGGATGACATTTTAATTTTTAGTGCCTCCATGCCAGAGCACGTCACCCACGTGCGCCGGGTGCTGCAACTTCTCCAGCAGAACCATCTATCCGTTAAGCTGGAGAAGTCACAGTTTCACACAACCTCCACTTCCTTCTTGGGGTTCGTGGTATCCCAGGGTCGTCTCCAAATGGATCCGGCCAAAATAAAGGCTGTGGCTAGTTGGCCCCGTCCCACATCGCTTCGGGCAGTTCAACGCTTCCTGGGGTTCGCCAATTTCTTTCGGCGGTTCATCCGCAATTTTAGCACCTTGGCGGCTCCACTTAGCGCCCTCACAAAGAGGAACCCAGGGCGATTTAAATGGACAGAGGAGGCACAAACAGCCTTCCAGGCTATAAAAATAAAACTCACCACAGCTCCAGTCTTGCGGATGCCAGATCCGGAGACCCAGTTTGTAGTGGAGGTAGACGCATCCGATGTGGGGGTGGGCGCGGTTCTCTCCCAACGTTCCAGGGAGGACCAGAAACTACATCCCTGCGCCTACTTCTCACACCGCCTGACCCCGGCAGAGAGAAATTATGGCATTGGAGATCGGGAGCTCCTTGCCATAAAGCTGGCTCTAGAAGAGTGGAGACACTGGCTGGAGGGGGCCAAAGAGCAAATATTGATTTGGACCGACCACAAGAACTTAGAATATATTCGGTCGGCCAAACGCTTAAACCCCCGACAAGCCAGATGGTCCCTCTTCTTCTCCCGGTTTGATTATGTGCTCTCCTTCCGTCCGGGCTCAAAGAACCTCAAGCCGGACGCCCTCTCGCGTCAATGGGACCCCCCGTTAGAGGAGCCCAAAACGGAGAGCATTATCCCAGCGCCCCGCATCCTTGCCCCCGTGCGCTGGGCCATCGAACATCAAATCAGGCAAGCACAGCGACAGGAACCAGATCCGGGAGGAGGACCCTCCGGAAAGTTATATGTTCCTGCCGGTCTCCGCTCCCAAGCTCTCACATGGGGCCACTCGTCCCCGTTCACGGCACACCCAGGCGCCACTAGAACCCTCGAGTTTCTTCGTCGGCGTTTGTGGTGGCCCGGCATGGAGAGAGATGTTCGGGCTTATGTGGCGGCCTGTCCGACCTGCGCGCAGAATAAGGAACCACGTACACGGCCCGCCGGACAGCTGCACCCATTACCCATACCGTCACGCCCATGGTCCCATCTTTCCTTGGACTTTGTCACGGGCCTGCCCTCATCCAAGGGGAACACGGTCATCTTGGTAGTGGTAGATCGGTTCTCTAAAGCCTGCAAGTGTATTCCCTTGCCAAAACTTCCGTCAGCCAAAGAGACAGCGCAGTTAATCCTCCAACAGGTGGCCCGAGTGCATGGCCTCCCAACCGACCTGGTCTCTGACCGGGGCCCGCAGTTTGCTAGCCGGTTTTGGGGAGCGTTCTGTAAACTCATTGGAGCCACAGCCAGCTTGACATCGGGCTTTCACCCTGAGTCGAATGGGCAAACAGAGAGGGTGAACCAAGACTTAGAGCGCACCCTCAGGTGCATAACCTCTTCCAACCCGTCATCATGGTCTGACCACTTAATGTGGGTCGAGTATGCCCACAACACCCTGTGGCACTCCTCCCTGGGCATGTCACCCTTTGAGTGCCAATTCGGATATTCCCCCCCTATGTTCCCAGAGGAGGAACCTGAGGTAGGGGTCCCCGCTGCACAAAGTTTGGTACAGCGGTGCCGTCGGACCTGGAGGAGGGCCCGAGCCGCTCTACAAGTCGCCAGGCGCAGGGCGACCCTCACGGCGAATCGGAAGCGACGGGTAGAACCCTCCTTCCGTACAGGACAACGAGTCTGGTTGTCCACCAGGGACCTCCCACTAAAGCTCGAATCACGAAAGCTGGCCCCCCGATACATCGGGCCGTTTAAAATCATGAGGAGGATTAATCCAGTGGCGTACCGCTTGGCTCTCCCCCGGTCAATGAGGATCAATCCTACATTTCATGTGTCACGACTGAAACCAGTGCTCTGCAGCACCTTAGCTCCCAGACCTACACCACCCCCACCCCCACCCCGTATCATTGATGGGTCCCCAGCATTCACAGTTCGACGTATCCTGGACGCAAGGCGAGTCCAGGGCGCCATACAATATCTAGTGGACTGGGAGGGGTATGGCCCAGAGGAGCGCTCTTGGGTGCCAGCCCGGCACATACTAGACCCCGAACTTGTTAGGGAATTCCGGGCTAGCCATGGGGCTGGCACAGGAACGCCAGGGGTCGTTCCTAGAAGGGGGGGTACTGTAACACGGCCACACATGCGACAGGCGGTTGCTAGGCAACCCCGCAGCACTAACAATCAAGGGAGACGAGCTACACCTGGCCGGTAGGTTATTTAAGCTCCCAGAAACCAGCGCACGCTGTGCGAACATTAGATAGCACCAGGTACGAGAGCGTGGCTCTGGTATAGGGAGTGAAAAGTGAGAAGGGAAAGTGAAAAGAGAAAAAGAGTGAAAAGTGAAAAGAAAAAAGAAAGTGAAAAGGGAAAGTGAAAAGAGAAAAGACAAAAGTGAAAAGGGAAAGTGAAAAGAGAAAAAGACAAAAGTGAAAAGGGAAAGTGAAAAGAGAAAAAGACAAAAGTGAAAAGGGAAAGTGAAAAGAGAAAAAGACAAAAGGGAAAGTGAAAAGAGGAAAGTGAAAAGAGAAAAGTGTGAAGGGAAAGTGAAAAGAGAAAAAAGACAAAAGTGGAAAGGGAGAGTGAAAAGAGAAAAGTGGAAAAGACACAGTGAAAAGAGAAAAGTGAAAAGGGGAAGCGATAAAGAGAAAAGAGAAAAAGGGAAGGAGATAAAAATAATAATAACAACAAACAAATACCGGTTTCATTGTGAAGAAGCACGGTGACACGCGCCGCCATAAGCGCGCCCTCCTTCCTCTCATAACGCTGCGTGGTGTTCACGCGAGCCGGTTATTCCTGCTGAAATACACAATCCACGGCCCATACCCCTCCAAGTCCTGCGTTGGGACTCCCATACATAAACAAATACTGAGGGCTGCCATATTGAAGCACCCCCTCATAACACTGATGTCTGATGTTTACAGACGAGTCTGATCTCGTCTGATGTTTACTGAAGAGTCTGATCTCGTCTGGTCATTTAGTGAAGAGTTTAACTCCATCTGATCTTTAGTGATGAGTCTGATCTCATCTGATATTTACCTACGAGTCTGATCTTGTCTGATCTTTAATGAAGAGTCTGATCTGGTCTGATCGTAAGTGAAGTGTCTTATTCCATCTGATCATAGAGTAAATTCAGACATCATTAATTTAACTCAGACGGCCATCTGTGAAGCTGCCGGCGTCCGTCTGTTCTCACTGAACACTTTAAACATCCCTACACCCATTTAATTAGCGACTCTGACTGGTTTCAGCCGGCTGATGGATGACCGTGCTGACCGTGCTGACTCCTTACCTGTAACTCTGCTTTTCTCAGCCTAACACACCCTCGCGTCAGGATATCTCTAACTGTGGAACTTACATACTTCCTGTTACTGTTAGTACTGAGAGAGAGAGAGAGAGAGACAGATCGGTTTGTTTCGCTGGTGTTATTGGTAAAAAAATATATATTTTCAAGGTAACTTGCATGAGGGAAATTAAAAGAGATAATGAGAAAAAAAATACAGTTATGACAAAACAGTTGTTTGGGATGTTTTTATGATTTTTTTATATTTATTTCTAAAATACAAAAATAAAGGTTTTACTTTTTTTTTTTTTCAGTTTTGAATTAGACAGCTAGAGGAAGACAGAAACAGACAGACAGCTAAAGTCAGATACAGACAGATGTAGACAGATCAAGACAGTTATAAACATATAGACATAGAGACAGACAGATAGGGACAAATACCAACAAATACAGTCAGACACGAACATTCAGATTTGTTTGACAGATTTTGTGTGTGCATGTGCGTGTGTGTGTGTTTTACAGGCAGAACTGACCCCGGGCAGGACTCGGGGCAGGTGCAGGTGGGACAGCAGGTGAGTTATTCTGTCGTCCCGGGACTTTTCTGGAGAACGAACATTGTCCTGGAGCAGTCACAGCTCCTTAAATTCAACGTTTCGATCCAGAAGAATGCGCTGATAGGAGTGTATGGGAGGAAAGGACTCCCACCTTCACACACACAGGTAACACACACACACACACAGGTAACATAAAGAGGTATCATAAACTACTTCATGGGCATTAGTATAGAGTCAGAGTCGCGCTAGGCGTTGGCAGTTCTGTCTCCGCGTGAATAAGACTGGCAGCTAAAATGCTCCAATTTGGAGCGATCAGTAACTTGGAGCTGACTCGCTTGGCAGCTCTGTAAATGCAATTCCACTTTCCTGAAATTATTTAGTAGCACTACATCAAATCCAACAAATCCATCACGCTAAACGACTTGCCACAAAAGGAAAACATCTAATTCAGTCTAATGACTGATTGAAATCACACACACACACACACACACACACACACACACACACACACACACACACACACACACATTGAGCTGTTAGGAAAGTAAAATGACTAGCTGTGCCACCACATTCTACTTTTCTGAAACACGTTTGGATCAGACTGGACACTTTGAGCTTTAAATGGATTTTGGATGTTTGTTTTGTTTTTGAGAATCCTTTCCTCTTAGTTAGTTTTGTGTGTTAACCAGAGGTTTTAGCATGCCTTGTGTTCTCTCTGTGTTTCAGTATGACTTTGTGGAGCTGCTCGATGGCAGTCGTCTGATTTCCAGGGATGCGGAGGTCAGGGACGGTGTGGAGAATCTGATCAGCGTTCACTGTGCTGAATTTATTCAGTATCTCCAGACTGGTGTTTGGCATCTCGCGTTTTATAACGATGGACTGAACCTGGAACCTGTTTCATGCAACACTACAGTTCTGGGTGAGTATGGATGAGATGTAGTTGTGGTCTGGAAGCAGGATTTGTTCAGATAAGCTTACACAACGTCACACCATTTATTTCTGTTCAGAGTTGCATTAATTCTTCTGCAAGATCTTGTGTTGATGATGGGAGGATCAGACCGCCAAAGAGTCTCACTGTTGTTAGGGTCTGGACTCTGTGGCGGCCAGTCTGTTTGTGGAAATGATGCTTCATGCTCCCAGGACCACCCTTTTACCACTCTAAGCATGATGAATCCTGGAAATTGTCATCTTGGAACATGGCCGTGCCAGGGAAGAAAAGTTCCATAGATGTGATGTGCTGGTGATTCAGTACATTCAGGTGGTCAGCTGACTTTATTTTATTGCCACATAACGTTGCTGAGCCTAGATCTGAGCAACTGAAGCAACCCCAGATCATAACACTGTCTCCAAGGGCTTGTACAGTGCATTCATGCATTTCCCTTCTTACCCTGACACGTCCATCGCTCTGGAATAAGCTCAATCTGGACTCCTCCATCGCTCCAAACTTCAATCTTTATGCTCTTTTTTTTCAGATTAGCCTCACTGATAAGTGCTTTTCTTATGGACCCAAAATACAATACACAGAGACTCTGGATGAAAATAAATATTCTGGCGTTGCATAAGCTTATAGAATTTATGCTACGGCTGTAATTAAAGCAAAAAAATATATATTTACAATGAAATATTAGAGGCATATGTGTACAGTTTATGTATCTATTGCCATCCATCCGTCTTTAACTGCTTATCCAAAATCGGGTAGCCATTCCTGTAGGATACCCCAAACTTCCCTTTCCCTAGCCATCTCAGCTAACTCGGGACTACGGGATCCCGAGGCGATCCAGGGCCAGTGTGGAGATATAATCTCTCTACCTAGTACTTGGTCTGTCCTGTGGCCTCCTCCCACCTGGATGTATCAAGAACACCTCTCCAGGGAGGCGTTCTGGTGACATTCTTACTAGATGCCTGACCCCTTTCCATGCAAAGGAGCAATGGTTTTTGATCTGAGTTTGTTTGAGATTCTCATCCTATCTCTACGGTAAAAGCCAGCTTTTTTTCCCTTAGAAAATCCATTACAGCTTCTTGTATTCGTGATCTTGTCCTTTTGGCCTCATGACCATAGGTAAGGTTAGAAACGAAGATCGACTGGTAGATTAAGAGCTTTGCCTTTTGGCTTAATGCTCTTTTTGTCACAACAGTGCGGTAAAGAGACTGCAACACCGCCCCCGCTGCTCCATTTTTTCACCCAACCTCACGCTCCATTATCCCATCGCTCTTAAACAAGACCCCAAGATACTTAAATTCCTTCTCTTGAGGTAATGACTCACTCCATACATGGAGTAGACAATCATGGCTACAGATTTTGAGGTGTTATTGTTTCACTGCAAATCGATTCAGTGAGTGCTACAGGTCAAAAACTGGTGATGACATCAGGGTCCCATCATCCCATCAACAGCTGTGACTTCAGTTGTTCGATAGCTCAGGACTGGAATCTCCTACAGTCTACCTGAGCCTCCGGGAACAAACTGGACTCCTTTTAATTTAAATTTTAACACATCTCCTGTTACACTGAACTTCCAGTACACATTATTATGCTGATCATTCTCTGCTATCCGTTATCACCCAGATGAGGATGGGTTCCCTGTTGAGTCTGGTTCCTCTCAAGGTTTCTTCCTATTACCATCTCAGGGAGTTTTTCCTTGCCACCGTCGCCCTCGGCTTGCTCATCAGGGACAATCTTATCATTTTGATTCATACACATTGCATAAAAACTTACTTCTTTTTATTGTGTAAAGCTGCTTTGCGACAATGTCAATTGTTAAAAGCGCTATATAAATAAAATTGAATTGAATTGAATTGAATCATCTGCAAAAAGCAGCGATTCAATCCTCAGCCAACCAAACTGGATACTCTCTTCTCCACTGCTATGTCTTTGATATTCTGTCCATGAAAATCACAAACAGGATTGTTGACAGAGCACAGCCCTGGCGAGCCCAACACCCACCTGAAACAAGTCCGACTTACTGCAGAGACCCCAAACAAAGCTTTCACTTTTGGCATAAAGGGATTGGATGACCCTGATAAGTGACCCCCCTCACCCCATACTCTCGCAATACCTCCCACGGAAAATCCCAGGCGATCCAATCTTACGCCTTCTCCAAATCCACAAAACACCCCCCTCCAGGATTCCTGCATGAGTAAAAAGCTGGTCCGACCACGATGGAATCCATATTCGGCTGAAATCTCTTTTCCAGCACCTAAGAGTACATTTTCCCAGGCAGACTGAGTAGTGCCTCTAGTAGGCACACACCCTCTGAGCCCATTATTTATCAAGAGGGGAACCACCACCTCAGTCTGCCACTCCTTAGGCACCGTCTCCAGCTTGCACCCCAACTGGTGCATGGGTTGGACTTAGTTTTTTTCCAGAGTTCCCCATGTGTGAGGTGCCATTCTGGTGTGGGGATACTCACGAGTCCCTGGCTGAGTGCCATGACTCTGGAGTTTACCCCAGTGGACGAGAGGGTCGACTCTCTACACCTGAGGGTCATGAGGGGAAAATCTGACTGTTATGCACTGAACAGGAGTTCAGAGTATTCAGCCTTCTTGGAAAGCATGAATGGAGTCTTACATTGTGCCTCAATAAGGGATTCCATAGTTCTGCGGGGGAATTTTACTCACATGTGGGCAATGACGGAGATACTTGAAGTGGTGTGATTGGGAGGAACGGCCTCCCTGGTTTAAACCTGAGCGGTCTTTTGTTACTGAATTTCTCTGCTAGTCATGGATTGTCCATAATGAATACTTCATACCAGAGCACCCTAGGGAGAATGTCATCGATCGATTTCATGATTGTATCATCTGACTTGAGGCCGTATGTCTTGGAAACTTCCAGGATAGGGGCGGAGCTGTTAAATGATCATCATCTGGTGGTGACTTAGGTCAGGTGGCAGGGGAGGCCCCTGGACAGACCTGCTAAGCCCAAGCGAGTAGTGCGGGTGAACTGGAAATGTCTAGGTGAGGCTCTGTCCAAGAGGCCTTTAACTCCCACCTCCAGCAGAGCTTTTCCAGCATCCCTGTGGAAGCTGGGGGCTTTGAATCAGAGTTGTCAATGGTAGAAAAAGGACGCCTTCAGGAATGTGGTATCCCAGGGTGCTCTGAAAGCAGTTGCAAGGTACCGGCAGGCCGAAGGAAGGAAGCCACAGTGGAAGGAGAGGAAAAGCAGCGGGTGTTGGAGGAACTTGGAGAAACCATTGAGAAAGACTTATCTTTATGTCTGGAAAACCATCCGGCACCTGAGAAGAGGGGAATCGGGAACCACCCAAGCTGTGTACAGCAGGGATGGGACACTGCTGACCTCGACTTGGAGGTAATCGGGTGGAGAAAAGAGCACCAGGAGCATGAGGAACTCCTGAATAATCCCCCTCTACTGCAAAGGCAGAGCTGGAGGTTGACAGGGGGTTGACATCGATCTCCCTGGTTGAGGTCACAGACGTAGTCAAACATCTACCTCGATCCATCGGGAAATGCTGTGTATCAGTATCTTAGTTGGAGTTTTTCTAAATTCAATTTTAGAAAATTGAAAAATTTCGACTCAGAGCTGCCATGACAACAAATGTGTGCTTTTGTTTGTGTCTAATTGTCTGTTTTATTTTTGTCTCTGTCCTCACCTTGGTCTCAGCTTGCTCTAATCGCTCTCTGCATCTGTTTTATGATAGATTGTTGTTAGTTATTTATTTTCATGCCGGTTCAGAGCCTTTCCTTTTTGCTCATCCTGTTCGTTATGAGTTACTCATCTATGTTATGAATGATGATGATTACTGTGCTTTTCTTCATCCTGCCTCTGAAATCCCCAAATCTAAATGATTGGCACTTTTTATTGTAATGTTTAAGGAAAAAAAAACACATGGTCTGTATGTTAAACTGTGCAGAAATAATTTTCGGAAGCCCTCCTGGATCTATATTTGTATTCGATTTGTCCATGTCAGTTGAAAAAGCTCCTGATTGCTCGACAGCTTCTCCAGCTGAAGTGAAACGCTGCCACAGGGGCTCGTGATGAGGAGAATAACACACTCCGAGCTGCTGCCAATCAATAGAGTTGCGGGGAAACAGATGCTCCCTTTGCCTCCGGCTGTTCTGCACCTAATAATATAAACGTATCGATTTATTGAGTGATGAACAGCTGCTGGTGTTTACCAAACAATATAGTTCCTGCTGTGAAAACCCAGATCTGTCTCCCTTCAGCTCTTAGTGGACATGATGGTTTGGAAGTCTGCAGAAAACTCAGTCCATCATCCTAACTGCTTATCCATACACTCTCCTGCTTGTCTAAAACACCACAATACTGTTGGGTTCTGGATCCTGATTATTCACAAGGAGTCGACTTTCCCAGTTCGTCAGGACGAAGGTGGTTTTACGCTTCTTTGTGGTTTACCAGGAGCTGTGATGTTCCTCTTATTAACTTAGAGTGAGAATAGAGAGAGCCGGGTGAGGCAATGAGTGTTACAGTAACAGCTGCTATAACGTCAGTGAGAACAGGAACTCGCTCGCTTCTCAACATTAAATGCAGAGTTCTATATAATATATATAAATTATTTGGCGCTACAATTGTGTTAAATAAAAAATATATATACTCATTTCATCAATTCATTTACAATATGAGCTAAATACATTTTTCATTTAATGCTTAAAACACTACTGACTCAAATAACTATAAAAATTCAAGAAAGTCATTCAAGAAATAAAGGATGTTGCGTTCATTCTCCAGTTCCTCATCAACGTCTGAACAGTAGTCTACATTCTCTTCTTCTTCTTCTTGGTTTTCCTTTAATTCTGCAGTTCTTCTTCCAGGTTTTCACACCAAGTGAAAGTATTCCAAGACATTAACCTTATATACAACTAAGTTAAATAATTCAGTTTTACATTGGAATGCTGATGATGTTAATATTAATAACGGAGTAATGCCAGGTGCAAACGGACACGTGGGGAAAAATGTTGCCGTGGATGTAACGATTTCTGCATTTCTGTTTATTTTTTCCCAGATTCGGTAACGCAGTGTCCATACAACTGTAACGGGAACGGGGAGTGTGTGTCCGGCGCCTGCCGCTGTTTCCCAGGGTTCCTCGGGCCGTATTGCTCTCAGGGTGAGATAATAAAATCTACAGTCAGAGTCAATTAGGAAGATTTATTTCATTAATAAAAAAGAAAAAAATCTGACAAATTTGATTGTCAGTTTTCCAGTTTAATTTAATTACGTTAATATTTTGTCATTAGGCAACAAAGTTACCAGGGTTGTGTCTTGTCAGATTTCCTAAAAGGATATTTTAAAGAGTTTTGGTGTTATATATTAATAATAATAATAATAATAATAATAACAATAATAATATTAATATTAGTATGTAATTAACCTTACAGATTGACTAATGTCTGGGTATATTCATATAAAAAAATCTTTAAAATCTATAAAAAGATATTTGTAATATTTAAATAATTTATATTTCATATAATTCATATTTAATAACCCTTGGGTTTTGCATATTTTTACATAATCATGATGAAACTTTAACTGGATTATTTTTTTATTCTCATATGTGAGAAAAAAGCAATTTCTTTTATCTGAGTTTGATAGTTAATGGAAGAAAAACTTTTCTTATTGGACATGCTGTAATGCTCTAATGATGTAATGCTTTAATGACATAACACTGTAATGACGTAATAACGATGTAGAAGATGGCGCCGGTGGGGTCGACTGCTCCGATCTCTTTTTCTTTGTTTTTGTTTTTTAAATTAGTTTTCAGTAACTTAAAACCGTATACAGTGGAACCTCAGAGTGCGAGTAATACGGCTTGCGAGTGATCCACAAGACGAAAACAGATTTTTAATAAATTTTGACTTGAAACACGAGCAAGTCTTGGTTTACGCGTACCGAGTATCATGTATCACGCATGCGCTTCTTGTTTTGACACCGAGCGTCACGTGATCACAACTGAGCCAATGATTTTTCTCTCTCTTGCGCTGCGGAATTGTGAGTAATCGTCTCCCCTGCTGGGTCTTAGTGCTCGTCTCTTACTGGTATAATCAACATCTCCCTTTGTTTCAGCGTTTCTGCTATGTGTGCGTGCGCGTAATTTGACACTGACACACACACACACACACACTCTCTTGCCTTTACATTCCCCTCCCCGGCTTCACACACACACATACAGACACACACTCTCTGCTGTACACAGAAAACTCAGCAGTGATTCTGTTAGTCGGCACTCAGTCGAGTGTCATTAGAGAGATTTCTTGTTTATTTTCCTGATAAAACAGTGTTGTTGTGTGTGCGCGCGCACGTGTGAAACTCAAATAAGAGAGGAGGAAGTGTTACTGTGTAAGACCAGAAGAGGGAGGGGGAGGGGCTCATTCCTCCTCTCCTCTTATTTTAGATTCACACACACACACACACACACACACACACACACACACACACACACACACATACACAGCGCCTGCGCACACAAACGGAATATGTATATATATGCTAATAGCTGCATATCGTACTGTGTATGACTGTGTATGTGACAAATAAAATTTGTGTTTGAATTTGATGCTGTACTGACGTAATGACATGACACTAATGATATTTACAGTAATGTCATATTTATGACATAATGGCATAATCAGCTGTAGGACGCGTTCAGCTGCCAGCTTCAGCTTCGTCACTCTGCAGTAAAATGAAGTTCTTTGAAGCTGTTTGCAGAAACTGATTATCTTTCTTATAAGGTGACGGAGCGAGGTCCAGGCCAAAGCAGAACACATCTACAGCCTGTCTCCGTACATTAGCGCGATGTCACACGGGTGATAAATACAGCAGTTACCCGCGTCTCGGTCCTGTCCTTTAGCCGCGGTGTTAATTTTCTCATCTGCGTATTTCCTGTTTTAATCTGTTGTCTTGTTCACATCATCGTCCTGACATTTAAACTCAAAGTCTTCAGCTTCTAAACCTAATCAAGCGCGCACACACACACACACACACACACACACACACACACACACACACACACACACACACACACTATGCAGCACAGACGTTTCCACTTCATCCCGATCCGTCAGACTCACAGCTCTGGATTCTGATGGGTTTATATTACTGCGCTCGCTCCAATACGCTCCTGTAGTAGCAGCTCGTTTACAGGGACGTGTATAGAATACACACACACACACACACACACACACACACACACACACTGACTACAGCATCATTCAGGAGAATAAATGAACAGAGGGAATAAAGTGAATCTGTTGAGGGAGTGAGTTTTAGAGCAAAACTGTTACACCAACATTGTTAAATGTAACTATAAATTAATAAAACGTTCGACGTTCCGCTCGTTAATAAATAAAACGTGTAATTTTCGGTGTCTTGCTGTGATGTTAGAGGAATAATACACACAGGGTTGTGCAGTTAGGGAGAAATAATCAACACAAAGTGACGTTTTCTTTATTTTTTAAACTCTTTTGTGTGTGTGTGTGTGTGTGTGTGTGTGTGTGTGTGTGTGTCTCTCAGCTGCATGCCCGGTATTGTGCAGTGGTAATGGAGATTACAGCAGGGGGCGCTGTCACTGCTACAGTGGATGGAAGGGGACGGAGTGTGACGTCCCCGTCGCCCAGTGCATGGACGCCCAGTGTTCGGGTCACGGCGTGTGCGTGTCAGGAGTGTGTGTATGCAACCGCGGATTCAAAGGCGACAACTGCGATGTGGGTGAGTGAAAGGTTTCAAGAAACAAATAACATGACAACATGACTGTTCAGCTCCGTTTCCATGGTTACGGCTTTGCCTTTAAGATAGCAGGTACCACGTGCCACGCCCGCATCGCGTCTAAACAGCTAGCTTAGTGGACTAGATAAAGAGGAGATTGTGTCTAGACATTCTGACATCAAACACACCTTTGAAAAAAATCACACATAATCACATAAACTCATGCCTCCCCCAGGGGGCGGGGCTTATATATTCTAAAGTGCATTAAATGGAATGGACACAGGATTAATACAGGTCGTCACAACCTGATTAGAGATGCATGATGCCGTTGGGGTTGAAACGACACGCCCGCTGTGACCTCAGTCTGACCTTCAGCTTTAATTTCGGCCTCTAAACTCGGAGCAGTGTGCAGATTTTCCGATGTAGAACGAGATTGTAGCTCAGAATGAAGGAGCCTCGGGAGTTTAATGGATCTATAGCGTGTAAAGTGTCCTGTCCTGTGCCTGTGAGACACGACATTCCTCAGGATCGAGACGCCACTTTACACTCCACACTCACACAAAAACCAGCAACGTTTAAAAATCTTCCTGTTCTGAACATGTGCATTTGAGTTCATGGTCTTTATTGTTACTTGAGCTAAAAGGATTCATTCGATGCGATCACGAATCACCGCGTTTCTCTGAACTCAGTGTCTGATTTAACTAAACATCATTAATTGAACTGATTATCGTGATCGTTTCCAAATGTTCACTTTTCAAAAAAAAAAAAGATTGTAAATCCTTACAAACAGAATTAATCTCAAACATGAACCAAAGCCTTGAGATGAACTCAGGTCCTTGAACCTTCAGGAGAAATGTACTGCTTAATTATAAACCTCTACAACAATGTGAGGACTGACGACGCGTTAAAGACAAACACTTCATACAGATATGAATTTAATGAAGTGTTAATTAAACCTCTGTACCACACTGTGTTTATAGAATATTCCTCAAGTTGACATTTTATAAATACACACTGATGAGCTCGAACACTTAATCCAGTCCCTCGGGAAGTGATTAACACTGATTATGTGGTTACAGCGCCCCCTGTCAGCAGTGTGATGAATCAGGCAGCAGGTGAACGATGAAAATGGGTGAATGGTGGTTTCAGAGCGTCTCCAAACCAGCAGGTCATGTGGGATGTCTTGGGGGTCCAGGGGTCACTAATGTGGAGTTAGACACAACCGAGTTACACCCCTTCATGGAGACGCTGTGGTTATAGACCATGTGATTATACGCCATCACACACTGCACATGCTGCACACCCAAGACAGGAACTTGACAAAGAGTTTGAGATGTTGGTTCACCGGAAAATACTGAGAATAATGTGACCAAAGGGACATGTTAATTCAAGGTGTGTCCACTAATTAGCATCACAGGTGTCTACAATCTTGTAATCAGTCAGTGGGCCTATATATAGGGCTCCAGGTCGTCACTGTGTTGTTTGGTGACATGGTATGTACCACACTCAACATGGACCAGAGGAAGCGAAGGAAAGAGTTGTCTCAGGAGATTCGAAAGAAAATGATAGACAAGCATGTTAAAGGTAAAGGCTATAAGACCATTTCCAAGCAGCTAGATGTTCCTGTGACTACAGTTGCACATATTATTCAGAAATTTAAGATCCATGGGACTGTAGCCAACCTCCCTGGACGTGGCCGCACGAGGAGAATTCATGACAAATCAAAGAGACGGATAATCCCAATGGTAACAAAAGAGCCCAGAAAGACTTCTAAAGAGATCCAAGGTGAACTTCATGCTCAAGGAACATCAGTGTCAGATCGCACCATCCGTCGTTGTTTGAGCCAAAGTGGACTACATGGGAGACGACCAAGGAGGACACCATTGTTGAAAACAAATCATAAAAAAGCCAGACTGGAATATGCCAAACTACATGTTGACAAGCCACAAAGCTTCTGGGAGAATGTCCTATGGACAGATGAGACAAAAATGGAACTTTTTGCCAAGGCACATCAGCTCTATGTTCACAGACGGAAAAATGAAGCATATCAAGAAAAGAACACTGTCCCTACTGTGAAACATGGAGGAGGCTCTGTTATGTTCTGGGGCTGCTTTGCTGCATCTGGCACAGGGTGTCTTGAATCTGTGCAGGGTACAATGAAATCTCAAGACTATCAAGGGATTCTAGAGAGAAATGTGCTGGCCAGTGTCAGAAAGCTGGGTCTCAGTCGCAGGTCATGGGTCTTGCAACAGGACAATGACCCAAAACACACAGCTAAAAACACCCAAGAATGGCTAAGAGGAAAACATTGGACTATTCTAAAGTGGCCTTCTATGAGCCCTGACCTCAATCCTATTGAGCATCTTTGGAAGGAGCTGAAACATGCTGTCTGGAAAAGGCCCCCTTCAAACCGGAAACAACTGGAGCAGCTTGCTCATGAGGAGTGGGCCAAAATACCTGCAGAGAGGTGCAGAAGTCTCATTGACAGTTACAGGAATCGTTTGATTGCAGTGATTGCCTCAAAAGGTTGTGCAACAAACTATTAAGTTAGGGGTGCCATCATTTTTGTCCAGGCCTGTTCCATGAACTTCAGTGAGTTAATTTTTTTTTAAACAATTCTGTTGAAGCATGGTTGAAAATCAATGTCTGACTTTCATTGGTTAACATTCATAGAATTCTTATTTATTATTACTTTTGTCAGATTAAAGTTATTTCTGTGACCATTGTGAGTTTTTCTTTCATTGACCAAAGGGTACCAACAATTTTGTTAAAGTGTGTATGTGTAAACAGAACCAGCAACGTGCAACATATGTGTTGTGTGCAATGTGCAGATGTTGAGTGTGGTTGGTTTTGGTGTGCTCCATCTCGTAAACAAGGAAACATAATAAGTTCTGGTTGAGAGGGTGAGAGTTCTTCCAGCATGAAGCTCCTCTTCAGTCTCTCTGTGTTGGCCTTTACGGAGCAGAAGCGCTTTCCTGAACACAACAGAGAGAACAGTCCATTGCTGGAGTGGCTGAGGTCCTTCATGATCTACCTGGCCACTGCTTGCTGTAGACTGAGTGCAGGTCAGGGAGCTCGGTGCGGATGATCTCACCACCCTCTGTAGAGCTCGTCTGTCCTGCATGGTGTTGTTCCCAAACCAGGTAGTGATGTTTCCCTCAGGATGCTCTCTCTGGTGCAGGAGTAAAAGTTCCTGAGCATCCTGAAGGCCAGTCTGAAGTCTCTCAGGCGTCTGAGGTGGTAGAGACGCTGCCGGGCCTTTTTCACCACGGTGTTGATGTGACAGGACCATGACAGATCCTGCGTGATGTGAACACTGAGGTAACGGAAGCTGTGCACTCTCTCGTTGATGACGGGGGTCTGGTAGTTCCTCTCCTGCTTTGTACTGAAGTCCACTATCAACTCCTTTGTCTTGCTGATGTTCAGGAGGAGGTTGTTCCTCTGGCATCAGTTCTCCAGATTTCTGATCTCTTTCAGGTAGGCCGTCTCGTTGTTGTCAGTGATCAGGCCCACCACGACGGTGTCATCAGCAAACTTAAGGATGGTGGTGGAGTTGGTAGTGGCCACACAGTCGTAACTGTACAATGAGTACAGCAGGGGGCTCAGAATACAACCCTGAGGGACTCCAGTGCTGAGAGTGAGGGAGGCTGAGACATGTCCTCCCGTCCTTAGTCCCTGTGGTCTGCCAGGCAGGAAATTGGAGAGACGGAGATGAGCCGAGTCCCAGGTGCTCCAGCCTGGTGGTGAGTGTGGAGGGAATCATAAACACTGAGCTGTAGTCGACAAAGAGCATTTTAACATCATTCCTCTTTCTAGTGTCCAGGTGAGTGAGTGATGTGTGAAGGAGGTGAGAGATGACATCACCTGTAGAGCGGTTCTTCATATATAGATTCTATACATATAATAAGCAATTCCTCCTTAAAGAGAGAGAGAACGGCTCATGGCTTTCTCAGTCCATTCTTTTATCTTTATTCATGAATCCACAGCTCTTTGAGAAATCTGAGTGGATTTTCTTTAATTAGCATCAATTATGGGGAACAGACGCCTGCAGGTCTGCGTGAGTAAAAGGTTAATAGGGCCAAATTAATAGCTTCATCGACAGCAGTGCGCTCCCGAGGCTGCGTCAGGAAGCGTGTCTGGACATGAAATCATTTCACACATCACATATTTATACCCAAATATTTTCTTGCGTCTTCATTAAAACATTTTGTGACTCTGTGACACGGCGCTAACGCTCCTCATCAAGTTTATTGAAGAAACATTTGGGTTGAATTTAATATCAGACTTTACCGGATCTATAATCGTTTTATTTATTCGAGATTTTTGGCGCCGTTGGGGATCTGCATGTTCTCACACACGGTGTTGATCTTGAGCGCTCGCACTGGAGTAGAGGTTCTCCCTGGATCTCCAGATAGCTTTCTCAAGATGTCGAGGAACACGTTTCCACCAGACACATGTCCAGAATGACCTTTCAGAATAATCCATCAGAAAAACATATTAAAATGAGATCAAAAGGTTAAAAGTATCTGAAGAATCCCTGGAGAACATTTTCATGTCTTTTCCTGTGTGCTGTGAGATCCCACGGTTCTCCTCGGTGTGTTTTATTTAAATCCACAGCATGTAGTGTGGAAGCCATCAGAGCTGCATGTCTTTCGGACCATAAGCCTGTTGTTTGTCGATTTATTTAGGGTTTCTTATAAAGTAACTAGAATTAATAATATGGACCGAAGAACCCTTTCAGCTTCTAGATTCCAGTTTCCTGATGAGAATTTACAGATGAACACCAATACAAAACTTTTATTTAATTCATGACCGTTTCAGATGTTAGAAATGTTCTGCTACTATTGGAACCTTATCATCAGTCAAATGCATTGAATAGTCAACATTTATATATTGTTTTACATTTCTGATCCAATAAAACTCTCTGAGCGCAGGTTCAAATCTCATCTATTTCTAGATTTCTAGATTTCATTGGTATTTTTGTTGCAGTGGACTGTGCGGACCCGTCCTGTTCGGATCACGGCTCTTGCCTTCACGGTCGGTGCCACTGTTTCCCGGAGTGGACCGGATCCCGGTGCGAGTCCCAGGTGTCTCTCTGTCCCGAGCGCTGCTCCGCCCGAGGGATTTTTGAGAA
The DNA here is from genome assembly GCA_013621035.1 of Clarias magur. Lineage (NCBI taxonomy): Eukaryota > Metazoa > Chordata > Actinopteri > Siluriformes > Clariidae > Clarias > Clarias magur. The sequence continues at coordinate 55,105 of QNUK01000183.1, read as the reverse complement.
CAAAGCGTGCGATTGCGAGGCCAGCTGGACCGGACCGAACTGCTCCGCGGGTAAGACTTCATAAACCTCAAATTTGGGCTTTAGATTGAGATGGTAAACAGATCGTTGAGGATTGAAATGAGAATCGATCGAGCTCGACGCGTTCTCCGGCGTCTGCCGGTCTTCAGTCTCTCTCACTCCGATCACGTCTGATCTGATCTGCCGTTCGCAGTCGATTTGCAGTGCGAGTGATGTTGCGCTGGTTTATTTATTTAGTTTGTTAGTACATTTTTTTTTAACCGAACATTTCCGTTACACCTTCGGGCCTGTGCCGCGGGACTCCTGCTGCAGACCCAGTGTGATCTTTGTCTCTTCATTACCTCCACCTCAATTAAATAAACTTTAATTAACGCGCATGCTGTGTGGATCGACCCGCCTCCTGCCGGGACCTGGAAGTGCTAAAACCAGATAAACACCTTGCTGCTAATGAAACATTGATTATTTTGACTAATGTAGAAAAGAAGTCCTCCTCTTAAAAGAATAGATTGAATGATTTGCTCCTTTTTTCTCAGCACTTTTAATATTCTACAGAGCGACTCTGAGCTTTCAAGGGCTCGCAATCGAAAGAAAAACTCTCCGTAAGAGCATGTAAAGACTCCTCGAACATTAGGGGTCATTAACTTAATTCCCCTCCATTCAGGTTGTTGTGCGTGTTTGGAAATGGCTCCCATTTGTATTCCTGTTTCAAAATCTCGATCTCGGCTGAAAAGCGGAAGGAAAATGAGGCACTTGGGTAATTTTTTTTTTTCCTTTGTGTTTCTGGAGTTATAAAGGCGAGACTGATTGCCGAGAGTCGCTGTATTTTAAAACTTCTGGAGGGTCGTCGAGAGGTAAAGCTGTGAGGATTTAAAGGTGAACACACGGATAAGATATTGCAGGGGCTTGGAACAAGATCACTTCCTGTTTGATCATTTCTAATTTCTAAAAAAGCCAAAAGCAAGCTGAGCTGTGCGAAACAAAACATTATTTCATTGAATGTTTATTATATTGATAGTCAGCACTGTGGCCTCGCACCTCCAGGGTCCGGGTTCGATTCCCACCTCGCGGTCTGTGTGCGTGGAGTTTGCATGTTCTCCCTGTGCCTGGTGGGTTTCCTCCTGGTTCTCCGGTTTCCTCCCACAGTCCAAAGACATGCAGGTTAGACTAACCGCCGTTCACAACTTTCCTGCAGTGTGTGAACGAGAGTGTAAACGAGTTTGTGAGTGTGTGTTTGCCCTGTGAAGGATTGGCACCCCATCCAGGGTGGGTGTAGCCCCTCCTCATACCCTGAGTGCCCTGGGATAGGCTCCACCCCCTGCGACCCTGAAGACGGGATAAACACTATAGCGTGTGTGTGAGCTATTGATTTAAATGTGGAATTTATTGACGTGAGTTTATTATTAAGAGCGTTTATTATTAACACTTAGTTTCTCGTCTTCGTCCTGCTGCAGTGATCATGCAGGAGGAAATGTAACTGTCTCGACATTCACACGTCTGAAGGAGAGAACATGATTTCATTTCATTGCATTATTAATAAACTTTCTGTGTTAGGTTCTGCAGGTTGTTCAGTAAAACTCAGCAGCTCATCTCCTTATAATGCTACACACACACACACACACACACACACACACATACACACACACACACACACACATTGTAGCTGAGACTATATTGTAAGCAAAGACTCATCAGACCAATCACTGAGTTTCATTAATTAGTGTGCAGTCTCATCCGGTGTCCTGGTGTAGTTTAAATCAGACACACACACACACACACACACACACACACACACACACACACACACACACACACACACACACACATCGCGAAGATGAGGAACAAATGCACATCAACATGTGACTATTGCGTGTAACAAAGCATTAATTAATAATAATAATGAAGAAATACTCAATAGATACATGATCAGTTTATTAATCTTGAATTTAAATGAAATCATATTCCGTCCATCGGATGTGTTCATCCTCCCAGCCTGATCACTGCAGCATGAAGAGAAGAAACGGAGTGTTACACAGCGGTACCTTGGCATATGAGTTTAAGGTGAAATGTCGTATTGTGAAACACAGTGTCCCATAGGAAATAATGTAAATTCAGGTAATCCGTTCCAGCCGCCCGAAAATATCACCAATATTACAAATCTCCAACACTGTAATCATATTTCTGCATATAAAAACAATCAAACCATTTAGAAAAGGCATGTAAATGAAGAATGAAATTAATAGACATTAATCCTCACTTAACCTTAGTTTATGATTCCTCTCGGCAACTGAAAGCGGCTCCCTTTTCTTCTTGCTGCCGTCCTTGATCACATTCTTGGGACCCGCGGTGCGTCTTCACTAAATTTCACAATGAATGCAAAAACTGCACAAAAAAATGTAAACTTGCTTCACTTGGCTTTGAGCGGCTCCCGGACGTTTTGAACGGCACAACTTTAAGTCAGCGCTCGGTTCGTTCCGGTCGCACGCCGAGACAAGTTTCAGTTCTTAAGGTGAACATTTGCGAGACGGGGTGTTTGCATGCCGAGGTACAGGTGTAATTAGCACTCTTAATAATCTTCATTATTTCTGATCAGATACAGTATAGTGATGTATTTCTCAGAGGTTTCCTCAGCTCTGTTTACAGACGAACTGTTATTTGATAGAAGGTGTCGATATCACCAAGTTATTTATCAGACATTAGCTCAGCCGTCTACTGGACCTTTAAATCAGCAGTAAACCAGTTTCTCTTGTCTTCTGCTGCGACGCGTGCTTCAGCTCTGATCAGTGAAAATGTATGCGAACAGTAAACAGAAACTGACCTGAATCTGAAATCACGAGCGTTCACGCTTAAAATTAGGAACGTCAGACGAAGAGCTACGAGAAAAACAGCCCGTTAATCTCGTCTGTCCTGGAGGAGGCGCTGTTTCCCCTGAGGCTGAAGATGCGGGACTTCGCGTCAGCCTTCTAGCGGGACACCAGCCCAGGGGTTAGCACTGCTGCGTCCTACCTCCAGGGTTTAGTGATCGACTGTGTGTGTGTGTGAGTGTGTGTGTGTGTGTGTGTGTGTGAGTGTGTGTGTGTGTGAGCTACAGAAACACAGTCAGACTACTTACTAACAGCAACAGAGGACTAGTAAAGTGTGGCTGCACACGATGAACCAGCATTCAGTGTGGAATGAGCCACTGTTTTATTTCTGAAGATGTCACACAGAGCGTTCTCGTGTCAGGAGCTGCTGAGACTCGAACAGACTGAAATCATCAGTGGTCACAAGCGCACAGCAGGAGGAGCACCGTGTGTTAGTCGCTGAAAGGAAACATCCAGCCGAGGGCGATCAGTCAGAGCTGCGTGCGGTTAAGACTGAAATATAAAGTCACCGTGTCAGAAGTTCACATTATTATAAATTATGGCTTAAGTTCGGCCGTTATTCATCACATATACATTACTGTACAGTGAAATTCTTTACTCTTCCCATTATCGCAGCTTTGTTAGTGTGGTGGAGTCAGAGTGCAGAGTCAGCCATTATACAGCACCACCGGAGCAGACAGGGCCTCGCTCACGGGCGTAGCTGGGGCTCGAACCACCGACCGTCTGACCAGTAACTCAGAGCCTTAACACACTGAGCCATGACCGGCCCCTTAAACCTCTCGAATGGGATCAGCACTGTATGCAGAACTAGTACTGGTACGGGTAGTAAGGGTAGTACTGATACTATGATTATGGGTAGTAAGGGGTGTCGGCAACTCACCGACAACGAGTCTTGAACCCACAATCTGGACTCACCAACCCGGAGCCCGAGTCACCTGAGCCAGCACTTCCCCAACTAAAAAGATTCGTTATGTTGTAACAATCAGATTTGTTATAAACCGAGTTACACTAAATCGGGGTTTTGAATCTAACGTCCGGTGCAGTCTCATGAGAGTATGATTAGGCACCAAAACCCAGTTCACGGGGCAAATAAAGCCTAAAAGGACAGTGTTAAGGGGCACACCTGCTTTTCCTTTATCAGCTGTTTGATCTTTCCTCTATAAAAAGCCCTTTATGTGGCCGAACTGGAATTGGGTTAAGATCTGTCCAGTGGAAAACCTGGAAGGTTAGACCAGCGTAATCAGAGTTAAAGGTGGCTGAACTGGAGAGTGTTGACTTTTTTGCCCTGGCAGTGAGACGGTCAGAGGGTCAGGGGTCAGGGGTCAGGGGGTCAAGGTGAAGCTCTTCTAGCTCGTTTGGTAGTAAAGTGTTGAGATTCCATGTCACATGTGTTGTAACAATGAACTGTATGAATCAGTGTAAAGTCAAGATGTGGAAGTGTGAACACAAGTTCAGTGCCAAAATCGATTCAGCTTGACGTGATACATAAACATCCAGTCTGTGCGTTGTCACGAGATCTTCAGCAGTAACTGACATCAGACGTCAGAGGGTCACCTCGAGTCACTGAGTCTAAGCTCTGAGAACAAAACTCTCATCGTCACACACGAGCCTGTTCTCGTCACTCACACAATGCTGAAAGTAATCTGATTTACACAAACACAGAGCAGGTGCTTTTGTCTAAAGCGGTGCAGTCCACAGCCGTCCCCTGGACACGCTAAGAGCATTAAGAGTGTGTTCATGTGTGTGTCCTGTATCGACCGGGAAACCCAATCACAATCAGTAGACTGAGGACTCAATAAGGGATCCTGCCGAGTGTAACGAGCCAGCGCATCATCTGTGCTTTTGTTCTGGGCTTTTGTGAATTGAATCCAATCTGAGTCACTTTGTCACGCTTCAGACGTTAGGACGCGTCCCAGACATTTCTCTTTCTGGTTGGACCGAGTGCAGTTTAGATTCAGGACATGTATGGACATTCTCGGATAAAGACAAAGCAGCTGTCCTTGTGCGCGGGGATAAACTCGTCAGCCAAATCAATAACGGGGAAAAAATGGGATTTTGCAGGCGTGATAGACAACATGCTAGCGGACCTGGAAGCGTCGGAGCTGATGGATGTACAGCAGAATGAAGTTTGAATTTCTGATCTCGAGAGGATGAGTGCTCACTGGGCTAGTGTCACATCCCTCCTAATCATAAAGCAGACGATGTGATTAAATCCCTGCTCTGCATCTGGGGAAAGAGGACACGGGGATCCACATGGGGAAAGCGAACACTTTCCACGAGTTCCAACAGCCAAAGCCGTGCAGTGCGTTTCCTCATAGATCCTCAGTGAGGCCACAGATGCTGCTCCGCCGTTCTTCCGTAGATACAGTGTGCTGGTCAGTTCTCACAAAAGGTGAGACAAAGGAATGCAGTAGGCTTTCCACACACACACACACACACACACACACCACAAAAGAGAAAGAGTTTACACCGTCATGATCCGGCGGTAAAGCTGTCTTCAGCCCTGGGCCTGGTGTGGCTCTCACGTTCGCTTTCCCCATGTGGATCCCCGTGTCCTCTTTCCCCAGATGCAGAGCAGGGATTTAATCACATCGTCTGCTTTTTGATTGCGAGGGATTTGACACTAGCCCAGTGAACACTCATCCTCTCGATATCAGAAATTCAAACTGTGCGGCCTGAGCGTTTCTCCACAATGTTAGAAGGAGAACCCGTTCCTGTCTCAGGTCCGGGGAGACGCTCTGTCTCATGGGGAGAAGCAGGACGTGCCCTGCAGGAGCTCAGCTTTCTCCCAATCAGCTGATGTTTAATCAGAACAGATGTTACTGTAGACTTTATTATTGATGTAAGCAAACAGCTGGACTCTGCCTTAGACTCCATTACCCACAATACACCACAGCCTGCAGACTCACACACACCCAAGTTATATTCACACACTCTGTATCAACTCTTCACGCCTGACCTTACCAAGCATTAGTTTTCTTGTGTTTGGATGTTTGGATTTTTGACCTTCAGCTGTCCTCTGTTCTTTGCATTCTGGCTTCACCTCTCATACTGTGTTGATGCCTGTCCCTGTTTATGATCCTGTCTTGCGTCTTGGCTGTACATGCCTGCGCTGTTTTATCTGCATTCGCTTCTGTCCAAGCGTCTTCCATGTCGTCTCCTCAAGACAGATTCAGTCCAGTATTACAAGGTTCAGTTGTAATATTGAGTTCATTAGCAAATCTCTCTGCAATAGATTTACTGGACATGCCTGAGAAAACTGGATTTAGTGCCTAATTTAACAGGAAATCTCCTTTGTAGCTGGAAGGCTGGAGGCTCCGAGTCTAATGAGTCTAAACTCGTGCCAGTCTCAGACCAGACTGTGTATTAATCACTTATTCTCTATAACAGAATAATACTAAATGGCCTGGAGCCAATCCCATACGTAGGTGACTGGGTCTGGGGGGTGACTGGGGTTGGGGGTGACTGGGGTTGGGGGGGTGACTGGGGTTGGGGGGGTGACTGAGGTTGGGGGTGACTGGGTCTGGGGGTGACTGGGGTTGGGGGGGTGACTGGGGTTGGGGGTGACTGGGTCTGGGGGGTGACTGGGGTTGGGGGGTGACTGGGTCTGGGGGGGTGACTGGGGTTGGGGGGTGACTGGGGTTGGGGGGTGACTGGGGTTGGGGGGTGACTGGGGTTGGGGGAGTACACCCTGGACAGGGTGCCAGTCCATCACAGGGCACAGACTCACTCATACACTACATGGGATTTGGGGAGAACGAGGAAACTCAGACCCGGGTCAGGACTTATACCCTCGACCATGGAGGTGCGAGGCCACAGCGCTAACCGCTACAGCACCGCCCCGCCATGTTCAATTAGTTTCATTTGTTTATTCTTTCATTAAAGTTTCCTCAAGCATCAGAACTTATAAGCTTTGAACATTCTAGGGTTTTTTTGTATTTATGTATCTAGTTCCAGCTTAATGTTCCTACGGTGGAAGGTTTATGAATGTTTATAACCGTTCTAATAATAAACAGCAGAGCCGACTGGCTCTAGGGTTCCACAACGGGGTTCTACTTGTAACCTTTTCTCTAAGTATAGATTTCATTTAAATAACAATTTAAATAAACACATTTTATTGCACTAAAATTTTATTTTTCCACCACAAATATTAAAAGCTGTATGCAAAGGTTCTATTAATAGAACACCCCCCCCCCCCCCTGTTTTCTTGGACATCTCGCTACCTTTTAATCTCAGAGGAGGACCAGGATTTTCTTAACACTCCTCTTACAAAAGAAGAAATTTTTGCATCTATTCAATCTCTGCCTAGTGGGAAGGCGCCAGGGTTGGATTTGTCACAAGCTCTCTCCTATTGTCATGCCTATAGTTCATCACCTTCTGGGAGACAGTCTTACTCCAGGTTCCTGGCCTCTATTAGCTTGATTCTTAAAAAAGGAAAGGACTCATTGGACTGTGCCTCATATCGCCCAATCAGTTTATTTATTGTAGCTTTAAAAATTGTGGCCAAAGCATTGGCTCGTCGTCTGGAGAGAATTCTACCTAAGATCATTAAACCTGACCAAACTGGATTTGTTAAATCTCACTATGGTTCAGGCAGCGTACGTCGTCTCCTCCTGATAAAACATCAGTTGAATACAGACGGTGACCCGGCCGCTATAATATCTCTGGATGCAGAAAAAGCGTTTGACAGGGTCGAGTGGAGGTTTTTGTTTCAAGTGTTGGACAAATTCAGTTTGGTCTCTAACTATATCAGACTACTCCGACTCCTTTACTCTGATTTAACAGCTGTGGTTAATACGAATGGTTTATTATCAGGGAAATTTTCAATTCATAGAGGCTGCAGTCAGCGATGCCGTCTGTCGCCACTCCTGTTTGCCTTGTTCATCGAACCCTTGGCAGAAAGTATCCATATGCATAACGGCATCCGGGGTGTGGAGGCAGGTGGGATGGAACACCGCATGCAGCATTATATGCAGACGACGTCCTCCTTCAACTGAGGCAGCCACAGTCATCAATTCCCTGTGTGTTGGAGATAATTAATCAGCATAGATACAAAATAAACTTAGGGGAATCCCAATCCATGTTTTTAAAAGGCACACAAATTATTCAATTACGGAGTCCCTTTCACATCACTGACTCTGGGTTTCTTTATTTGGGCATACGCATAACCCCTGATTTATAGGATTAGTTCTCTATGAGCTATTCACCCCTAATAACACGACTTAAGCAGGATATGAATAGATGGACCTCTTTGCCCATTTCTTTTTTTTTGTTGAAGAATTAACACAATTTTAAATGAATGTGCTCCCCGTTTACTTGATTTATTTCAGTGTATACCCTGTTAAAAAACTTTTTTAAGGTTCTGAATGCAGCTGTTAGTAAGTTTATATATAATAATAAAAAACTCAGGTTCAAATTCACTTTTCTTCTCAGGCCGAAGGAGAGTGGAGGCGGATCTCTGCCCAACATGCAGCTTTATTATTGGGCCGCTCAGATTAAACCAAGGCTGAGAGGGTTTTTAAATGATACAGACTCCCTGTGAGTCAATATGGAATTCTGTGCATTTGCCACGAGAACACGAGCATCTCTTCCGTTTATGAATCATTTTAAGGAGTTCCGGCCAGTAGTTGAAAAATATCCCCAGGAATTGAACCATGCAATACCCCAATCACCTTGACCCCTGACCTCCCTGCTTCGTTCACTAGTATTGGCCTTCAGACCTGGGTAGAAAAAGGTATTGTTAACTTTTTCAGTTTATTTACAGATAATGTTTTATCTTTGGATAAACTTCCTAGAACGGATTTTTTCAAACTTCTCCATCTACGTCATTTTATTTCATCTGAAATGAGACCGGGTAGAATCCGCTGGGAAATCGTCCCCATCTCATAGGGGTGTTGAAGAGTCAGATCTGCATGGCTCCCTTTTACCCGAAGCCTCTTCACCTTTAAATCCTCTAAGAAAGCTTTGGGAAAAGGAAATGCGCCAGTCATACACTGATGATGAACGTTTTTCATAAATCAACTTGAATCTCTGTGCATGAGCAACACTTCAAATTCATATACAGAACATTTCTCCCCCTGTACGCCTCCACAATATGTACCAAAATGTATCTCAGCTGTGTTTTAAATGTAATTCAGGAACAGGAACATTGATGCATTTATTCTGAGAATGTACAGTAAGAAAATTTAAACTTTTTGGTAGAAAGTGCACGATCTGCTTCAGAAAATACTGGCTAGATAATTCACTTTGCCTCCAACTATACAGTCCCGGACAAAAGTCTTGTCGCTTGTGTACAAATTGACCTGAAGTGCCACTGAAATATATTTCTAATCAAGATTTTTTTAAAAGAAATGGCTCATTTTAATCCCAACAGCTTTTGTACTAATGTTTGAGTGCAAAACGAAACTGTCAAAAAGTATTCTAATGTTCACAGCTTGGTGAAGCCCATTGAGTCAATTTTAGCAAAGACATAAGTGTTTGTCGCCTTGTCATATGAGCTTCACCCGTGACTAATAATGGATCCATTAGGTCTCAGGTTTGTATAAAAAGAACCCCAGTACACTAGACCCTCACATCAGCTGCGACTAGACCTCTGCAAACATGCCTAAGATTCCCTCTGAGACTAAAGTGTTGATTATCAAGAGGCTGAAGACCAGATCCACTGCTGATGTGGCGTCAAGTTCAGAGGATAAAAAAAAGATTTGAGGAGACTGGAGATGTTTTTGACAAGCCCAGGTCAGACAGACCCCACAAGACAATTGCTCAAGGCCGGCCCATTTTCCACTGCAGCAGAGCTCCACGAGACCTGGTCACCTGAAGGCCCAGTGTCAACCAGAACAGTTTGTCGGATTCTGTCTCGAAATGGCCTCCATGGTCGAATCAATGCCCAGAAGCCAGCACTAAACAAAAGACAATTGAAAAACCGTTTGGCATTTGCCAAGGCCCCACAGCCTGCTAAAATGATGGACGCTGGAAAAGTGGCAGAAGGTGGATTTTTCAGATGACTCTTCTGTTGAATTACACCACAATCGCCACAAATATTGCAGGAGACCTTTTGCAGCTCGCATGGATCCAAGATTCACCCAAAAAACTGTGAAGTTTGGTGGTGGAAAAATCGTGGTCTGGGGTTACATCCAGTATGGGGGTGTGCGAGAGATCTGCAGGGTGGAAGGCAACATCAATAGGCTAAAATACCAAGAAATCTTAGCTGCCTCTTATATTCCCAACCATAAAAGAGGCCAAATTCTGCAGCAGGATGGTGCTCCATCGCATACTTCCATCTCCACATCAAAGTTCCTCAAGGCAAGGAAGATCAAGATGCTCCAGGACTGGCCAGCCCAGTCACCAGACAAGAGCATCACTGAGCATATGTGGAGTAGGATGAAAGAGGCAGCATGGAAGACGAGACCAAAGAATATTGATGAACTCTGGGAGGCATGCAGGACTGCTTTCTCTGCTATTCCTGATGACTTCATCAATACATTGTAAGAATTCTTGCCAAACCGCATGGATGCAGTCCTGCAAGCTCATGGAAGTCATACAAGATATTACATTTGGATCTCACAGCACCACTATTTAATTTGCTGACATATTTTTGTATTTGCAGTAAATTTGTTCAATTTCTGTATAGACGACAAAACAGGCGACAAAACTTTTGTCTTTCCAACATTTGACCTTTCTGTCTTGATTAAATTATAAATCTTTTTTTCAGTGCATTAAACATCATTTGGGAGGGTTTTAGCTTTTCATATGAGCTATTTCTAACACCAATTGATTAATTAAAAGTCAGGTTAATAGCAGGTTTTTCTACAAAATAGATAAGCGACAAGACTTTTGTTAGGGACTGTATACAGTACCTGCTAAAAACATCACTAGCAGTGTCGACCTGTGGGGTTGTGAGACCCGAGTCGAGATCATGAAAACTGGGCTGCTGGTGTAATAGGGTGTGGCATTCAGCGTCTGCAATTATAAAAAGTGTGTTTTTTATTTGAATTAAATGCTAAACGGAATCTCAGACATAAACACATTTGTTTCTCAACCTATTTCTGTTTAATATTTAATTTAAAAACTAGTTGTCATATTAAAATATCACACACCTATACAATGCATCTGTATGAGCAAACTGTACCACAGTAGAATTGTGACTGCAACAGTGATGAGAAACAGATTCTGCTCTGTTAAGCCGTGGGCTCTCCGTCTCCGAATCTGATTTATATTTCTGTATACGTTGTGTTTTACGTTTACATGGTGGACTAGTTGTCCTCGCTGTACAGTTAAATCTCCTGCCGCTGTCAGCTTGCATCCAGGTAACGTAGCAACACCCAACGTCAGAGAGCATTCACTCTCACGAGCGCGCGTGCAAAGACTCGCAGCACATTTAAGCTCACTCTTTAACTCAGCATGTGTACATACCTCTACCTTGCACAGACATTTACTACACATTTAGCCTGTACGCCTGCACCGTGTAAAATCAGCACAGAGACACAAATCAGTTAAATCCATATTACTGTAAAGATTAAAATATAGTGGAACCTTGGATTACGAACATAATTTGTTCCGAAAGTGGACTTGTATTTCAAAACACTCGTAAACCAAATCGAATTTTCCCATAAGAAATAATGAAAACTCAAATTATTCATTTCACAACCCCAAAAAATAAATACATAAAAATAATTAATACAATATATAAAGTAAAAATAAAACAAATTAACCTGCACTTTACCTCTAAAAAAGTACAAATAAATCACGACAGATAAGTGTTTCCGTTTGTGTGCGCATGCTCCATGTATTTGTGTGTCTGTGGAATTAGCCCCCCCTTTTTTTTATTGGTATTTAACAACAACAACAACAATAAAAAATAAAAAAAGCAGAGCCAGATCAATATACAGTCGACACCCACAGCAAACATTTAAAAACAAACAATAATCTGTTATTATAAGAGTGAACACGGAAAACAAGGGCAAAGCAGTCCAGTAAAAGAAAACATAAAAGAAAGAGTCATGATTGTTCAAGTAGATTCCACAAAGGGGCCCATATTCGCCAGAATAGTTCAGATTTGTTCTGTAAATCATAAGTACGTTTTTCCAATGGAGGAAGGTTACCCAATTGTGCTAAACACATCTTTAAAGTTGGTACACGAGATGATGACCATAAGATAAGTATACATCCCACCTAGCTTTTTAAGTTTAATAAAAAAAACACACACACAATGGAAACATTGTTTTAAGGGGGAAAAAAAATAAATCTCTATTATTAGAATAACGAAATCACTGCTGTAAAGTAAAAAAAAACAAACAAATGAAACAGCACCTTACCTTTGAAAAGAATCAAGAGAGTTTCTGTTGTGCAGAGCAGAGAGTGCAGAGTGTGACTGAATGTGTGTGTGAAGCCGGGGAGGGGGGTGTAAAGGCGAGACAGTGTGTGTGTGTGTGTGCGTGTGTGTGTGAGTCGGTGTCAAATTACACGCGCGTACACATAGGAGACGCGCTGAAACAGAGAGGGAGATGTTGATTACACCAGTAAGAGGCGAGCACTAAGACCCAGCAGGGGAGACGATTACCCACAATTCTGCAGCGCAAGATCACGTGACACTTGGTGGCAAAACAAGAAGCGCATGCGTGATACATGATACTCGGTACTCATAAACCAAGACTTGCTCGTTTCACAAGTCAAAATTTATTAAATATTTTTGTTCGTCTTGCGGAACGCTCGCAATCCGTGTTACTCGCAATCCGAGGTTCCACTGTACCAGGAACTTTATTTCTGACAGCAGCTTTTCTGTCATACCACTGCTTAATAAGCAATGGAACATTATACTTTTATTTATACTGTTGTTTTGTATTTATTATCGGTTTTAGCCATTTGTCATATGTTAATTATACAGAGTTATCCTTTTTATTTAATATGGTTCATCACTTATCTGGCAAAGAAATGTTTACTTATCTAGAAGTGGCTCATCTTCTCACTTTGGAAAAACTTAGACGTGACTTACAGAACAAATCTGAACTATTCTGGGATACGACCCCTTGTGGGATCTACTTGAACAGCCATGACTCTGATCCTGCCCACACTTCTTTTCTCGCTTGTATATTTCTTATTTTCTCGATTGGATTTCGATCTGGCTCTGCTTTTTTGTTGTTGTTAAAAATCTATAAAAATATAATAATAAAAAAAAAATTTAAGCCCAAGACATGAAGCTCTGTTTTTAGATGAGACTATTATGTGTATATTAAGTGTACCGAGCTGCCGAGTATTAATTAATGAGTATCAGATACGTGCAGAGGAGCCGCTAATCAAACCTCCTGCTAACACCTCCACACCAATGTACCCCCCCTCCCCCCCCATGCTTTACACACTTCTGCACCTGAGAGTTGATTTAGTCAGGAGCGCTAACTTAATAGACCAATTATTATCTCATTAAGATATTTATATTCATATTATTTATCATATTACAGATATCTAAGACATATTTAGATATAAACATTTTATCATTTTCTATGACTGTTGAGTAGTGATCATGACCAGTCAGTGAAACACACATACACACATCCACGCACACACACACACGCACACACACACACACACACACACACACACACACACACACACACACACACACACGCACACACACACACACACACACACACGCACACACACACACACACACACACACACACACACACACACACACACACACACACACACACACACACACCCTAATAACTAGGTTTCTAGGACGTAGTGTGTACGATGCAGCTTCATTAATGTATTGATTAATTACTTTAATTAGTTAATTGTGTGTTTGTGATCTCAGAGGTGTGTACCGCGGACTGCGGGCCGCACGGTGTGTGTGTTGGCGGTGTGTGTCGCTGTACGGACGGCTGGTTGGGGATTCGGTGCGAGCAGGAGGAGTGTAAACCGCGCTGTGGGGAACATGGTGTGTGTCGGGAAGGTCAGTGTGTGTGTCATCAAGGCTGGACGGGAGAGCACTGTAACATCGGTGAGTCACACACACACACACACACACACACACACACACACACACACGCACAGAATAAAATTATCCTCATATTATGCTGTTATTTCTATTCCTCAGTACATCGTTCGGTTATTAAACACAGGTGAATCTGAAATAAAGTATTGGCACCCCTCGGTTTGTTCTGTATCTCGCTTTCTCTCCACTGAGACGTCGCGTGCTGTCAGTGAGACTGTAGAGCAACACACACACACACACACACACACACACACACGCGCGCAGGCAGGAGAGTGAACATCTCACCCAGCTGTGTGTTTCTCCTGGACGTCTCTGTACACATTTAACACCGGCTCTTATAAGGACAGGAGGAGACCAACGCGTCCTGCTTCACAGTTTTCTTACAGGATTAAAGGCCTCATATTTGACTGTTTCTTTAACAAATGTCTCAGAGCTCCTCGTGTGTGTGTGTGTGTGTGTGTGTGTGTGTGTGTGTGTGTGTGTTAATGGCCCAGCTGAAATAATGCACACTCCTTCTGTTTCACTCCTTTACCAAACATGCCAGTAAACAGTGTTTATGTAAATGAGCTCCTGCTGAGCCGCGCAACAAAGTGGGGGAGGGGCTTCATTTACATGAAGCAAAAAGAAAGAAATACATATCAGGTGCCCTTTAAGGCGTGGTCTCCATGTGATCGGGACAAGGATTAATCACACAAACAATCATTTAGTTGCTTTACAGCATCATTCTTAATTTTAAAAAAAAGGAAAGAAAATTAAATTAGTTTGCTGCGTGTGATGAAGCGTGATGTGTGTGTGTGTGTGTGTGTGTGTGTGTGTGTGTGGAACATGACTCTTGCATGCTGTTCTGTCGCTCATTAACATGAATGTAGAGCGAGGATTAGTTAGTCAGGACTGGGATAAAAATAAAAGTAGATTTTTTTGTTTGTATAATCAGCGGGCTCCTGGAAATCACAACAAGAAATCAGGAAGTGTGTGTGTGTGTGTGTGTGTGTGTGTGTGTGTGTGATTTTATTTTGTACTCAGAATTTCTACATTCAGTTCTTTCATGAGTTGTGTGATGAAGTGTAATAAACACTGAATTGTAATGAGTATTAAATAAATAACGCATTACTGAGTAATAATCATATAAAAACATCTCTCTCTCTCTCTCTGTGTGTTTTATCAGCTCACTTCCTGGACGGTAAAATCAAAGGTAAAGTGTTTCCTTTAATCATGTTGCTTTTTTAGTTCTCATTTCGTTTCCCTTTGAAATTTTCCTGGATGTTATTTCTAGTTTTGTAAAACATCTGTAAGTAAAGCCGAGCGATTATCATTCGTTGCTGTTCCAGTCCCTCTGTGCTGCGCGTCCTGGAACCAACACACTGCAAATATCATGTGAAATGTCATATTTGCTAACGCGAGCGTTGCGGCTCGTCTCTCCCCTTGGAGGAGATCTCTACTTTTATTATTATTATTATTATTATTATTATTATTATTATTAATCCTGTGCCCTGGATGTTTCCCCTGGCGATCAGACTGGATAGGATATCGAGGTAAACGTGGCGGCGTACGGAGGAGAGCATGCGGCTCTGTTCCTCCTGGTCTGTTTCCCCCTGAAGCATGGCGTTCATCGTCTTTACACTCCGTCTATTAATGTTTAACACAGCCGGTCTAATAAAAAAAGCCAGCGCACGACCCAGAGCTGCTTTTATTTCATCTCTTATTAAACAGCCACACAGCGTCTCTCCTCCTCGTCCTGATTCTTCACAATCCATTATTTAACACGTGGCTGAGGAAATCAAACGCTTTATATTTTATTCTGTTTTATTTAAACAATAATGTGTGAATTTCTCATTAAAGCTGTAACGATGTGAGAAGATCACAGTCTGATGGTTACTCAAACGCCGTAAAATAATCCCGCGCCAGTCAGAAGGTCAATAATTACATAATTAAACAAGGTCACGTCTGATTAACTTTAATCCTCAGCCCACACACACACACACACACACACACACATGCTGGGCTTTTTGTTTAAGAAGCGACGACCACAGCTGAGGGCCACAAAAATAAACATTAGTTCTCATTTGTATTGGAAAAAAAAAATATGATCAACATGTTAGTAATAATTAAGAAAAGATCAAATAAAGGAATAAAAAATACTTTTATTATCTTTTCTATATCTACATTCAGTGTGATAAAGTGTAATGTTAAAACTATTCTTTAGTTAAAGCATTCAATTCTCTCCCTGATGACTTAAAGTTACTTAATGTCGATCATCAGTGTTCATTGTTTAAAAAATCTAAAACAATCAATCAGTCAATCTCTAGAGCTGACTCCGCCCCTGATACAATTTTCTCTGGAGCATCTTTATTTCTTACAGGTTTTAAAGTATTAAAAATGACTAAAAGTTTGTAATAAAATTGGAACTGAAATGTCGCCTTGTCGATTGTTTAAATGTCTCATACAAAGCAATAATCTTTATTTCCTGCCAAACTTCTTCTCCACACCCCAGTCCTGTAGGTGGCGCTACAACTGCCATAAAAAACTGAAAAGAAAAGAACTGATGCTCTTGTAAAACACGAGTAATGATGTAAGCGTTTTCTATTTTCTGTAAAAGCCATGCTTCATGTCAATTTTTGTAACGTTTGTAGCTTTAACTAAATATTTAAAAAAATTGCTAAAATATTGTGAATTGAAACTGATCATTGATTATAATAAATCAACAAAAGATCAATTAAATCACACAATGTGAAAAACAGCCTAAAACGTTTTAAAATATTAATATCTCCATCGTCTTCTATTTAATTTCTTATTTTATAAGTAAGTCGTTAACGTACAATATTTCAAGTAAACACTCAATTCCTGTTTTTCTGCAATTTTCCATAAAATTTTCCAGTGACAAGTGTTTTTGATAAAAGCGAAATTACATCGTAAACAGTGAAGGACGTGTTTTGTGTTAAATCTTCAGCTACGAGTCGAATGAAGAGACAAAACTGACTTTCTGAATCGGCAGCGTAATTAAAATTCAATTCTGTTCAATAAAAGATAAAATATTAGCATTTGTGTTTGTGCACTTGGACTTTTTAGACCTGGCTGTATATGTAAACACACACACACACACACACACACACACACACACACACACACACACACACACACACACACACAGAAGGTCACCGTGTGTGAGATGTCCCCTGTCCTGTATGTCCTCTTGTCTTATCTCCTCCAGTATTGAACAGTTGCTAAGCTTTAGTTTAGCAATTTCTCCAATAGAACAGACGTGTGTCAGACAGAAACCCCCCCACAAACACCCCCTCCCCCTCCGCCCCCACGTTACCCAACGTTACCCAGCTGGAAATTCACACTGATCAAAAACAAACATTGTTACAGACTGCACAACATACAGTATGTATATGGATTTATATATATATATTTATTTATTTAATATTTATGTATTTATTTATTTTGACTATTATGTTGTTTAGCTGCAAAAACTGCATTTTCGTTAAATTGTTTTTAAGCACAGATGATAAGACGATATGCGTTAAACCCTCAGGTCACGCTCTCGCATCGCTTTTTTCTCTTAAATCAGTAAAAGGGCGAAACAGATTATTATTTTTTTTTACATAATTAGCAAATAAAAGGAACGTGCTTAATTAATGCAAATGGACCTTGTAAAACATTTCCTTTAATGGATTTTAGTGAAAGTAAATTCATTCTTTACATTCTGGTTGTAAGTAACTTCAGAGGACGAGCGTCTGAACCTCACTGAGATATTAAATAACAACAAAGAGAAGAAACTTTTTTCACTTTAATTCAACTCTTATAAAAGTATTTTATAGTGGTGTGTGTGTGTGTGTGTGCGTGTGTGTGTGCGTGTGTGTGTGTGCGTGTGTGTGTGTGTGTGCGTGTGTGTGTGTTCAGCTAACCTGTTGATGAGTTAAAGTTAAAGTATAAATCAGTCAGTTGTTTTGTTTTGTAATGTTTTTGTAAAAGTAAATAAACAACTAATTGATCTGAATGGGAGACTTTGGGGTGAAAGTACAGTTTAGTAATAATATAAAGTCTGAATAAAAACCTGCCACAATAATAAACTGGTCTGTAAGTGTGCGGTTAGTGGGCGGAGACACGCTGTGTGTTGTATGTGAGCGGCTGCAGCGTTACATAGTTACAGTGAAGTTGCCTTTAAAACCCAGAGCCTTTTGTCAAAACATTTTATTGCAATAAATACAGCGTGTCCGAGTTTAATCGTCCCGGAGGCGAGTTCTTAAAGTCAACTCCTTGTATTGCAGAACACATGTTTCCCTAAGAGAAAATGTAAATGCAGATGATCTGTTTCAGGCATCCAGAATATTACAGTTCAATTTAATTCAATTTTATTAGTGTAGCGCTTTTAAAAATGCTCGTAGTACCATTTAGTAGTAGTGTGTAAATCATAGTGGTGAAGTAGCTTTACAGCAGCAATACAGAATTATGGAAATAAGAATGAAATGGATGGGAAAGTATTTATATATCAAAATGATCAGATTGATGATCGGAAATATCACCAGTTTCCAACACTATAATCATAGTTTTGCATATAAACACAATCAAAACTTTTAGAAAAGACACGTAAATTATATAAAACATAAAACTGTTATGTTTTATAAAACTGAAAGCGGCTCCGTTTTCTTCTTGCTAATGTCCTTGATAACATGTTTGGGAGCCGCGGTGCTGCGTCTTCACTAAATCTGACACTAAATACAAACAAAAAAAAACCACACACACACACAAAATGAATAAACTGGAAGAAGTCGTTCCTCTCGGTGCTCAGAGACTCGAGTGAAGACCAAAAGTGTAGATTTGTGATTTTTGGAACGAATGATTTGGGTTAAACTGATGTGAGGTGTCTGAATCAGCGCTCTGCACACACACTGTGTAAATAAAGGAGTGAGAGCAATAAAATAGTGAAACATCTGAAACAGTAATCATGAAAAACTGTATAAAGATTCTGAAAAAATGTCTTTTTGACTCTCAGTTAACTGTTTGATTTACGGGTGAACGGTTTGGTCAGTAGGAGTGTGTGTAGTGTGTAGGCGAGTGGTGTGTGTGCAGTGTGTTCATTAGGAACTCTGTGAATGAAGTCTGAAGTTATTTATCTGAAAGTATGAACGCTGTCTTGTTAAATGCTCATAAAGCCTTTTTAATGTTTATACTGTATTTGTAAATCTAACAACATCTACTACACACACTGCGAAAAACAAACAAACAAACAAACAAACAAACAGATTGTTATTAAGTAAGAAAAGATCAAATGTGAAATTAGTAAAAATATAAGTAAGAGGGGGTGTTAACTTTTGCACATCCGTGTGTGTATAGAGAGGTTTAATTGTTGGTGTTTTCAACATCCTGATAAGAGACGTGAGTGAGGCTGCGCGGTACGGCGCAGAGCGACTGATCATCTGGAGGAACATTAAAGCTGTAAATTTTACTGTAGAACTTTCATTTTAAACAACAAAAACAAGCCGAGGGAAGAAAAAAAAAAGATGAGAGTGTTAAATGATCTGCGGCGGAAAAGGAGACAGAAAAGCAATCAAAAGCGGATGCAGGTTCATTAGTCAGGTCTCTGAAGTGGCGTGTTTCTCGTACGCAGCGTTTATTACAGCGCCGCCCTGACAGAACCCGGCCGTAAACGACCTCGGTGCTTTTCCCCGGCCTCGGCGGACACTAACGCTCTCTTCATGGAGCTTTTTTAGCATCGCTGAGATCTCAGACCCGCCAAATTGCCACTTAAACTTCCCGGAGAGCGTCTGCGTTCCTCATCTCGCGCTCTTCTAGCGAACCTCACTCGAGGTCGTGCAGTAACAGGACGAGGCTTAGACATGAGCGTAAACCAGGAGGTGAAGAAGGCGCTAAAGATGAACGCACCAGGAGAGCTCAGAGTTCAGGGTTTTGGTATTAAAGACTCGGGACCAGGAGAAGCTGAAACTCTCTGCTGGAATGAACGTTAGAAACCATCAGAGATTTCCAGATCTTAATGGGGTTTAATGTGTTTCAGCCGCTCTAATAGTGTTTTAATGAACCGTCTTGTTGCACATTCATCTCATTTTGCAACCCACAAAAGACTGATTTTTATTGGGAAGTGGGGTTCAGGAGAAATTTAATAACATCTTTAAACCCACCAGGAATCTGATGGAATCCATTAGAGATCGAAGTAACGGATTAAAATGATTCTTTTGTTCCTCAGCGCGACTAGAACCAGATTCTCAAACATGCAGGAGACCAGAAAGGTGATGCTGGTGATTAATTCTCTTTAACAGCAGCTCTGACAGTCGTACGGGTTCATATTAGATCTAATACATTATCGTTTCCATAGCAACAGCTCCTTCACAGGGATGCGACATTGTGATGAAGTTTAATGGAAGGAGAAATGTGTTAAGGAAGGAGTCTCCAGTGTCAGCGCTTTATAATAGTAACTCTGCTTCATCGTACTCCCTAACATTGTACAGTATTGTACTATAACACACACACACACACACACACACACACACACACACACACAGAGGGTTTATTACATTATTGTTACAGTGAAGTCAGTGTGAATTTACAGCTCCTCCTGTCTGATGTCTCTGAAATGTTGAATGATTTTATCCACATTTTGTGTTTTTAATCCCTCAATGTCTGAGCTCTGTGTGTGTGTGTGTGTGTGTGTGTGTTACATTTCTTTACCATGTGTTTCAGTTCAAATTCTGAACAATGTGTGTTTTGTGTGCATGTGTGTGTGTTTTGTGGGCATGTGTGTGTGTGTGTGTGTGTGTGTGTGTGTGTGTGTGTGTGTGTGTGTGTGTGTGTGTGTGTGCGTGTGTTTTATCTCTTTAGACAGTTGTCCCGGTCTGTGTAACGGGAACGGTCGGTGTGTCCTGGATCAGAACGGATGGCACTGTCTCTGCCAGCCCGGGTGGAGAGGAACAGGATGTGATGTCGCCATGGAAACCGTTTGCTCCGACGGAAAAGACAACGAAGGAGGTGGGGCTGACGTGACACACCCTAATGCGCCTAGTTTCCCACTTATAAAATTTGCATATCCAGTGTGATGGGTTGATGTTTGTTTGTGACGGCACAAATCGCGCTCAGATGTAGCTCCGCCCCCTGAGTTATCTATACACAGAAGAAAACGCCTCTGGTTTAATTTTATTTGAAATCTATTGGATTAGCGCTGCAGGATGATGAATGATTCTCATGGGAACAGGAAACACTGACCATATAAGGAAGAATGTAAGGGGTATAACAGGAGAGATATAAATAAAATTAAATATATAAAATAAAATAATAAAAAAAATGATTGATTATTTAATTTCATTTCATTTAATTAATAATATTAATTTAGTTTTATTTTAAGGTTCTGATGTACATGTATGAAAAATAAAAATAAAATCAACTATATATATATATATATATATATATATATATATATATATATATATATATATATATATATAACAAAATATACACTTGACCTTGGTTCTAGGACGTCTGCATCTGGTTCTAGTAAGTTCTAGGTCCAGGTCTAGTTTTAAGTGATGTTTAGATATGGTTCTGATTCTAGCTCTAGGTCCCGTTGCTGCTTGTGGTTCTTGTTTCAGTCGTGTTCGTGTTCTGTTCATTGTTCTGCTCCTGGCTGTGGTTCTGTCTGGTTCCTGTTCTGGTTCTGCTCCATGCCTGGTCCAGTCTGTGGTGTCTGTTATTCATTCAGTATCTTTTTATTTTCTGCCTCTGCTCACAGTCTTGCGAACAGAAACAGAATTTTAAGTGTATTTATTACTCATCAGTGTAAATAAATATTCTATCATTTCATTTCTTCTGATGTTCTTGTGCTGCTGTGTGACACAGACGGTCTGACGGACTGCATGGATCCGGACTGCTGCGTTCACTCTTTCTGTCAGGAACAGATTTACTGCCATGGATCACCTGACCCAAAAACCACGACCCCTCAGCGACCTTTAACCCCCACCATGACCTTTTATCAGAGAGTCAGTTTCCTGATAGCGGCGGGAGGAACACATCGACTTCCTGCGGAGAATCCTTTTAACAGCAGGTCGGAATCTGAGCGGTTTTACCGCCCTTATGTTAGCTTTCACCCGCTAGGTTACTTATCACACGCTATGTTATATTTTAACGATCTACATTCATAGGATTTGGCAGACGTGATCATCCAGAGCAACTTATTAGAATTTATCTCATTATACGTCTGAGCAGTCGAGGGTTAAGGGCCTCACTCAGGGGCCCAACAGTGGTCACTCGGGACCCTCTGAGCTTAACCACTGAGTTACACCTGAACCTAACCTCGCTAGTTTGGCTTTCATTTGCTACTGTAGGTTAGCTTTCACATGCTACCTTTTATTTTATTAAAATAAAGAAAGATAAAGTTTTATTTGTGTGTGTGTGTGTGTGTGTGTGTGTGTGTGTGTGTGTGTGTGTGTGTTTTAGTCTGGTGTCTGTAATTCGAGGTCAGGTGATCACTGAGGATGGGACGCCTCTGATAGGAGTGAACGTCTCGCTGCTTCACAGCACAGAGCACGGATACACCATCACACGCCAGGACGGCATGTACGCACACACACACACACACACACACACACACACACACACACACACATTTTTTTTCTCCTTCATTCTCTCCCTAGTTCGTTCATTAAAAGAATCTTTAACTCTTTATAGGAATTTAATACGTTATTCTGGTGCCAGTACTGGTGACCGGTTCTGATTCTTGTTTTAAGCGTGTAGTCACACCGTGTGTCTGTATGTCTGTGTGTCTGTATGTCTGTGTGTCTGTATGTCTCTGTCTGTATGTCTGTGTGTCTGTATGTCTGTGTCTGTATGTCTGTGTGTCTGTGTCTGTTTATCTGTGTCTGTGTGTCTGTATGTCTGTGTATCTGTATGTCTGTGTGTCTGTATGTCTGTGTATCTGTATGTCTGTGTCTGTATGTCTGTGTGTCTGTGTCTGTTTATCTGTGTCTGTGTGTTTGTATGTCTGTATATCTGTGTGTCTGTATGTTTGTGTCTGTGTTTCTGTGGGTCTGCGTGTCTGTATATCTGTGTCTCTATGTCTGTGTCTCTATGTCTGTATGTGTGTCTGTACGTCTGTATGTCTGTATATCTTTGTCTCTATGTCTGTGTCTCTGTGTCTGTATGTGTGTCTGTACATCTGTATGTCTGTATATCTTTGTCTGTTTATCTGTGTCTGTGTAACTGTCTGTGTGTCTGTATATCTGTGTCTGTATGTCTGCGTGTCTGTATGTCTGTCTGTATGTCTGTAGGTTTGATCTGTTGGTGAACGGCGGATCGTCCCTGACTCTGACTTTCACTCGCGCTCCGTTTCCCATCATGCACCGCTCCGTGTGGTTGCCCTGGCGAGTATTTCACGTGATGAACCGATTGGTGATGATGCGGGAAGAGAAGGACACGCCCACATGTGATCTCAATGGCCTCCTAAGACCAAGCCCACAGATTGTGACATCACCACTGTCAACCTTTTACAGCTCTGCCCCTGAGGCCACGCCCATCGTACCTGAGACCCAGGTGAGTTTTATTCAGAACAAGTTTTAAGTTGAGTGAGTTTTAATCAGAGTGACTCTTTGGGATTCGGTTCTCTGTGAAACATGCTAGTATAGACAGTAACAGGTGGGTCTGGTTCTGGTTCTGGTTCTGGTTCCTGTTTGGGCTCTTGCTCTTGATTTAGTTCTAATTATCACTTGATTCTGGTTCTTGATGATGCTCTGATGGTTCTGATTTTTGATCATGCTTCTTGATTTATTTATGGAACAGTGAGTATGGAGAAAGGAGCAGGGATTAAGGCAAAGGGAGTAAAGAGAATCAAGTAGGGAATATGGAAGTTAGAATATGAAGCTGGGAATACTGAATATTAATTAGGGAATAGGACGTAGTGGTTTTGGAATTGGAAATACTGAATATTAATTAGGAAATGGGGAATATGAAGTACAGACTATGATGTAGGGAATAGGGAACATGAAGTAGGGAATGTAAGGTAGGGAATAGGGAGTAGGGATCATGGAATAGGGGCGGCTCGGTGGCGTAGTGGTTAGCACTGTGGCCTTGCACCTCCAGGTCTGATTCCCACCTCGGGGTCTATGTGTGTGTGTGTGTGGAGTTTGCATGTTGACAGTCTGTGGTTCTCCAGGTTCTCCACGAGCAGACGGCCGTCCCAGGCAGCGATCTGAACCTGGTGTATCTCAGCTCTCGAGCGTCCTCCTACAAACCCGTCCTGAAAGTGATCATGACCGGAGCGGTCGTTCCCTTTGGCCTCGCTAAAGTGCACTTGATGGTGGCTGTAGAGGGAAGAATGTTCCAGAAGGTGTTTCCGGCGTCTCCAAAACTCTCCTTCACCTTCATCTGGGATAAAACCGACGCTTACGGACAACAAGTGTACGGCCTGGCCGCGGCTGTGGGTGAGTCGCTAAAACCCCGTTATCACAATCCGCTACAGGGCTCTCGGCACCGTAGTGCACGAGATTTATGCCGCTGACTTCAACTAGTGACTTCTGAGGGTCCCTAACTAGCTGCTAGTTAAAGTGACTATTTATCTGCAGAGACTGAAATAAAAAATGCTGGAGTTTTTAAATAATAAAACAAAATAAAAAGTCGACTCTTGCACTTAACATTTATTAGACTGTAACATTTACACGCTGCTCGTAGAGATCATGCGGCGTTGTTCATATTTATAGACTGTGATATATTTATGGTGTGAATCTCAGCATTGTTAGCTATAATTAGCCTGCGTCGTTGGCCGAAGGTGCGCTTTGTTAGCGCTTTTGTGCGTGCGTAAGCTCTCCGTGGCCTTTTTTCCCGCGCAGCAGCGAGGTCATAAATAAAGCTCCAAAGAGCCGCGCTTTCACAGACCACCTGTTTGTGCCGCGGCCTGTTTGCATGTGTAATTAGTCTGCAGTCGAGGCGGAGCGAGCTGCGCAGGACCGCGGAAGGTCGCAGGACGATGTTTAATCACGACGCCGCTGCTGCAGAGCGACACAAGGAGAACAATCGCATCGCTCGCCTCGGGCCGGACGGATTAATCAGGACGAGAGACAACAGAGAGACACACCGAACTGCAGAGCTCACACACACACACACACACACACACACACACACACAACCCTCACTAATCATCCACCAGTAACTGCCGCACTAATCTGTGTGTGTGTGTGTGTGTGTGTGTGTGTGTCTGTGTGTGTGTGTGTGTGTGTGTGTTAGTTATGGGCAAATTTATGTTTGTACGTTTGTGTGTGTGTGTGTGTGTGTGCATGCTGGTTGTGTGGAGCTCAGTGAGGATTCTGGGACAGCATACACACACACACATACACACACACACACACACACACACACACACACACACACACACACACACAGACACACACGATGAAAAGGTTCCGGTTCGCGGATCACTGAGGCGTCTCCGGTCGGGTTCTACAGAGGCCCATGATGATGTCACACAGGGGAACTGAAGACGCTTTAAAGGTTCTGCTCGCCGTTGATGTTTAATAGTTTTCGATGTCTTTGCTGAATCGAGACGGAAACTAATAATGACTAAACTTTTGTATCAAACAGTAATTATTGAATAAAAATGAAATATAATGACATTCAGAGGTGTGACTTTGTTTGCGGTTGTGTTCGACAGTGTCCGTGGGCTTCGAGTACGAGGCGTGCCTGGGCGTGGTTCTCTGGGAGAGGCGGAGCTCCACACTGCAGGGGTTCGAGCTCGACGCCTCCAGCATGGGCAGCTGGACGCTGGATAACCATCACGTCCTGGACCTGCAGAGCGGTGAGAGGCTTCTTCACTCTGTCTCTCTGGACTTTCGGTCTTCGGCAGTGTTCCTGGAGAGGTCGCGTCCTCGCCGCTCAGAGGTCGAGTCCGAGGTTTAACCATAAATATTCAGCCAATCGTACATTACGACCCGCTTCCTCATTTGCATACGGTCGAGCCGGAGCTAATGGCTCAGACTAATGGGCGCTTAAATGAAGTTCTTTGGCGCGGTGGGCAGAATGAGGAGAACGCTTGCCCTCGTTATGGTCCGGCCTGATTTGGATGAATGAACTTTGCTCAGATTCTCGAGTACGAAATGCTGACGGAGAAAAACGGAGATAAAATTTATTCCTGCCGGAACGCCGCTGAGGTTTTCACAATATGCTAATTACACTCATTTTTCTGATCTGCTCGCAGTGAGCCAAAGCAAATGGTTCTTCATCAGTTTTACTAAATGATGGAGACTTTCCCGACACTTAGAGACGTTCTGTTTCTGGTTCTTGTCCGTGTTGTGTAGAGGACGCGAGCGGACGAGGACTGATCCTGGCTCGGGCTCTTCAGAGAGCAGATAGAACTCCTACAACATCTAAGAGTTTTCAGAACACTGTAGGCGGATCATAGTTACTGATGGGCGGGGTTAAAGAATGGGATGCACAGTGGAACCTTGGATTACGAGCATAATTCGTTCCGGAAGTGGGCTCGTGTTCCAAAACACTCGTAAACCAAATCATCATGTTCTCATAAGAAATAATGAAAACTCAAATTATTCGTTCCACAGCTCCAAAACAAATGAATCTGCACTTTACCTTTAAAAAAAGTACAACTAAATCCCGACAAATAAGTGTTTCCGTTGGTGCGCGCAGGCAGCGTGCGTGTGTGTGTGTGTGTGTGTGTGTGTGGAATTAGCCCCTTCCCTCGCCTCGTTTTACACAGTAACACTCCTCCTCTCTCTCCCCACCTCGCTTTTTAAGTTTCACAACAAACACACACACACACACACATACACAACGGAAACACCTTTTTCCTTTTTAACAGGAAAAAAAAACACACTCCTCACACTGGAGTATTCTCTAAATGGATTCCAGAAAGTGTTCTGTATAGAACTGTTCTGTCTCAGACAAAGCAAACACCAGTCCAAACATCATCATCAGCTCGAACCTTTTTAGACGATCAGATGTTTTTCAAAAGGGTCTTTGGAACGTAGCGATGCTGCACCTTCTAGCCCCGCCCCGCCCCGCCCCGCCCCGCCCGCTCTGTTTAGGAAAGTTTTCTTCACAACTTAAACCTGTTCTGAACCGTCTGACCTTCTAAAGCAATCTGAGATGGAGATGGAGTTTGAAGTCTTCGCATCCTCTGGATGATGGGCTCCTCATCCTCGTTCTCCTTAACGAAGAGTCGCTTCGAGGAATTAGTGCTCCTGTGTCGCCTCATGTTTATAAAACGGCCACTTGTACCGCGATTTCCTGCACTTACCCTGCGAGTAGCTTCTGTCTCGAGGGATGAAGGATGACGAGCAGCGAGTGCTTGAAAAGGCTCAGAGGGAACCGGCGCACTAACTGCCCTGTTTTATATACATGAGGCAGTAAATACCCCCGAACCTGCGCGTCAGGTCTGCATGTAAATCTGTGCATTAGGCCGTAATAGCCATGCTGGTGCTGAGACGCGGATCTAAAGGCTGTTATGTAGCGGAATGAGGAGCAGACGGAGCGCGGCGCGCTGTACAGAGCAGCGAGGCCGAGGTACGGTACCAGAGAAGCGCTGATCCTGTGCTGTTATCCGCCGTGTTTCATAATGATCTTACTTTATGTCTCCCAGCTCGCCGCTTTACAGAGATATTAACCTTCACGTTGTGTTTACGACTGAAATCCCGTCCCACAGAAACTCAGCAGCTCTTTAGATTTTATAGCGATACAACTGGAACACTTATTGTAAAAAGGCCCAGCTGGTTTTCTTCGTACAGTAAAAAAATAATTTGCAGCGCCGGAAGAAAGGCAGGCTTGTTCCCTGAGATATTATTATTTTTCTTTTTTTCAAAAAGAGTAGATAGAAATTATTTATAAAATTATAGGCACACCTCATTAAAAATGTACGCACGCCTCAAACACAAATCCAGTCTGATTTCTTTAGCGAGGACGTCCGGCGTCATCGTCGCTCTGTTACTAATCACTTATCTCATGGAAAGATCTCTCGCAGCATGTGACTTCAGTAACGCAGGCTTATTCATCAGAATGAGATATCATCATCATCATCATCATCATTATTATTATTATTATTATTATTATTATTAATGCTGCTTTGTTACTACGGAAACCTGCGTTTGGACAAAACGAGCGTATGAACTCATTTCATAGGCGCGTCCTCATATCGTCTCGGTGTGCTCGTGCCGTCTCGCGCTTTAAACCTTGAGATGGAGTAACTCAGGGGGAGTGTGGGGGGGGCGGGGAGGGGGGGGGGGGGTTCAGTATCGGCTCCGCCTCGCGCTTGGATGCCTGAGATTGGACTAATACGGGAATAAATCAGGTAGCGAGCGCAGTGAATCAGCGAGCACCCGCACTGTTAATCTCTTTAAACCCGGATTTAGTGAGTTACAGGAACGAGACGTTCGGCCGCAGCGCCGCGTAAATCTGCTTAGTCTGAGTTATAGCGCTTAAATGATGTGAAAGCTTTAACATATGAACACTATGAACACATCACCTTCACCTGCTGTGGAGCGACACGGGAATAAAGGAGGGAACAAAGAGAAGCGCGCGCTGTCGAGTCTCCGCTCTAATTAATCTGCCGAAGGCGGCGCGCGTGTTTGACGATCCCATCCGTCTCAGCAGCGATAGTGTAAAGACACGCAGCCGAGTGTGGGTTAGACGTCTGATCACCTTACAGAGTGTGTGTGTGTGTGTGTGTGACATAAGGCTTACAGTTATCTCCTCGAGCATGTTTACAGGAAGAGACCCATAAACTCACCCGCAGATGTTTATTAGCAGGTTTAAATAAAGTCCAATCATGTTTTTCCAAACACTGCAAATGTGATCGAAGCGTTTAATAAAAGAATTATATATAAATATTAATATCCAAATGGCCGTCCTTTCTCCTCATCCTCTAAGTGAGCAGTGTGTGTGGTGAGCAAGCCTGTGATGTTAGGACCGGACCCTTAGTGATCATAACTATAATAATGATAATAATAATAACAATAATAATCAAAATTAAATTAATAAAAATAATCATATAAATTAAATATCTGGAAATAAAATAAAAATAGCAAATAAAAATGTAAAATGTTTGCCTTTAATAGTCATGTGACTGAGTGTGTTAAATGCTGCAGTAACACAGGTGTAAGAGACATCTCAGTAACTCTCAGTGAGCATGGAGAAGCTGAGTGTGTCACTAGGACTACTGCTCATTATAATATGTAAGCATTTGGTCATGTGACTATAAGCATTGAGTCATGTGACTAAGGCTCATTATAATATTTAAGCATTGGGTCATGTGACTAGTGCTCATTATAATATGTAAGCATTTGGTCATGTGACTATAAGCATTGGGTCATGTGACTAAGGCTCATTATAATATGTAAGCATTGGGTCATGTGACTAGGGCTCATTATAATATTTAAGCATTGGGTCATGTGACTAGGGCTCATTATAATATGTAAGCATTTGGTCATGTGACTAGGGCTCATTATAATATGTAAGCATTGGGTCATGTGACTAGGGCTCATTATAATATGTAAGCATTGGGTCATGTGACTAGGGCTCATTATAATATGTAAGCATTGGGTCATGTGACTAGGTAAGCATTGGGTCATGTGACTAGGTAAGCATTGGGTCATGTGACTAGGGCTCATTATAATATGTAAGCATTGGGTCATGTGACTAGGGCTCATTATAATATGTAAGCATTGGGTCATGTGACTAGGGCTCATTATAATATTTAAGCATTGGGTCATGTGACTGGGGCATCTAATAACATGAGTTAGAGAAAGCTGTGAGAGATTCTGCAAAGAAGAGACATGAAGTGACGCTGAGCGTTTTGTAATGAGGGTCGTGTTCACAGGCGACAGCAGACTGAGGGACGGACGGACAGGACCTGAGTTTTGGATATTTGACAATCCTTTCAGTACTTTTGCTTTGTAATGCTACAGGTCACAGACATTCCACAACAAACACTTTACTTTTAAACGTCTGCGTCGTATTTATTTCATCCCTTCACTGTCCAAAACATGCACATTAGAAAAGTTTAGATGGTCAAAAAGACCTTTAATATTATTAATCCTGTCATCAGTTCAGATGGGGAATATGAGCCGCTGAGGAACTTTCTGAGACGTTCTGAGATGTTCTGAGACGTCTGGAGCAGACGAGCTCTTTCCGTCCTTCATGAAGCTCCAGCGTGTTCAGAACACAGTGGCTCACGAGAGAAATAACCTCCGATCTCATTACCCCATTCTGATTAGCTTCATGCTAACCTCCACATTAACTCCAAAGTCCTGCTCGCGATGCTTCACGCTCTTCCTGGCTCTTTTTTTTATATCTCTGGTGGATCTTGCTGATCTGATGAGTGGCGCGGCTCATCTCAGACATGCCACTCAGCTGAGCGTCACTCGCACGTCTCCCAGCGGACGCGTTTCTAATTTAGAAAGTCTGGAGTGGCGCTGCAGGAGGACATCAGGGACACTCCAGTCGTATTTCCTGGAATCCATTTTCAACATCGTTCGCTAAATTCATCTTCAGCTAACTTTTATAACATAAAC
Organism: Clarias magur; assembly: GCA_013621035.1. Taxonomy (NCBI): domain Eukaryota; kingdom Metazoa; phylum Chordata; class Actinopteri; order Siluriformes; family Clariidae; genus Clarias; species Clarias magur. The sequence continues at coordinate 24,719 of QNUK01000183.1, read as the reverse complement.
ATGAGAATTTCACTTTTTGCTCCTAAACAGAAACAGTGTGACGTTAGCGCTGTCAGGAAGTCTCATTACAACTGATTCTATACAACATAATGTCTTCCACATCTTTATAAATGCTAAGAATGCTAACGAGACACAGATGCTAGCGCTGAGAACCAACAGCGTTTCTGTCGACCGCAGAGCAAAATCCATTTCATTTTCCAATTCTGTCTGACTCGCTGTGCCGATGTGTTTTTGGAAATGTCCGATCGTACCTGACGGATTAGACTCGCGTCTTGTTAGCTTGACATTTGATTTGCGTCTTTGTTTATTCGACCGCGCGGATCTGAAGCTGAATAATCGATGATGATGAGCATTACATTACGGAGGAGCGTTTGTGATGACCCCTGGCTGGCTCCACACTTCCACTCCTCACTCTTACTGCATCATGTGTCGATTAATGAGCTCATGATGAGACGTCCGGTCGGCGTCTCCGTTCTCCACTTCTGCGCTTCATCGCATATGCGAGACGATAAGCAGGAGGAAGAGGAATTAAAGGACGCTGGCAGGAGTGGCACCGCGTTGTCTTTGTGTCAAGGTGAAGAGATAAATCCAGCTGTGCAGACACATTCATCTTAGTTAAGTGAGGATTTGTTGGACATGTTGGTTTAGAATTCGGCACGAGGCTGATATCGGCTCGGGCGTCCCCTCTGACCTCGCACTCCGTCAATACATCAAGCGGCGGCGTTAATCGTACAGGACGAGTGCAGCGCCGCCGCGCCGCCGGGTAAGTGTGTAGGAGATTCGGCACATTCCGATTTCAACATGTACGCAAACTTTAAACATTATAGAGTCTAAAATGAATGCATTCTTTAACACATATCACATAATACAAAACACTAGAGGTTGTACAGATACTCGTGTTTTGTGTTGCCGCTTCATTTGTGTTTATGAGTGGTTGGTGCAGTACCGCCCCCTGCAGGACTGTGGTGTGGACACACGGTGTTTATTAGATCATTTTGTAATACTTTTAAATCTGTAAGAAATGCAGCTGTTTGAGACGGACGAATCAGACAAACGTGAATCGAACAGTTTTCGACAGTTACAATGCCTAGAAATCAGATTTCATACAGATTACCCACAATCATTACCTGCTCTAAGGCTCATTATCCAGATAGAGGGATGTTTAAAGTTTAAACCTTGCTCCTGTTGAACATTTTATTATCATTTTCTATCAAAAATCAAACTTTGCTAAGCGGACTCTTCCTCAGAGGTTTGGGAATTGTATCACACCTGTTTTCAGGTCAGTTTGTTAATAACTTATTAAATATAGACCGTTGCTGACTGTGGACTCGGCCGAAGCACACCGATGTGAATGTGATCCGGGTGGAGTCGAACCTGGAAGTAAATTCCTGAAAGTCACTCCGCGTGCAGACTTTACTCTTCAGGACTAAACTTCAGGAGCGTTTCAGACTTTAACGCGACTGCAGCGGGTGGATGGAGCAGGAGAACCTGACGGAAGCAGCTGCCGGAACACTAACATGATGCACATCGTAAATTATTGATGGTCCGCAGCCGCCTGCTTTGAAGCTGAATCCAAAAAGAAGTTAAAATTTTACAGGTCTGAATTAGTCATGAGCCGCAGACTGTGGAGTGAAAGTGTCAGCTGAGTGAACAGAGACGCTTCAGAACCGGGACTCGTGCGTTAGCGGAGACTCTGCTGTGCGGGTGAGCCGTTTCAAAAGCCGTTCATCTTACCTGAACTCAGCCAAAGCCGTGTTTTATAAATCTTTCAGGTGACGAAAGCAAATCATCAGAAGTGTGTTCTGGCCGAAAGACACATGGAGATGCTGTTTATTTCTTTCCACATGTGAACGTACAGTATCTCGTACATCCAGTAGGGATTTAGCTCTTCCTCTATAGGGCAGGTTCTTACGTACCCTTGCATTTAGAACTTTAAAGGTTCGTCGGTTTTTAAATGTTCCACATACATGTAGGACCCATGTGAAAACCAGAAGCTCCAAACCTCAAAGCGTTCCTCTGAAACACATTATAAATCCAAAAAGATTTCCTAATGGGCTGCAGAGTCCTGTTAGATCCTTTCATTGATACTTTCATCCACATTACCATCTATCTCTTTATCCCGCCAGGCATTTCAGTTCCTCCATCTTCTGAAGCACGGCCTCTAATGTGTCTTGAGAATTTTGAACGACTGGATCGAGGGAGAATGAATTCCTGAGCACTTCACTGTCCTCTCATTGATCTGCTTAATAGACCCGAGTGTTTGTCAATACAGGCGTGAACTGCTGCTGCCGCCGAGTCTCAGCTCTCGAGTGCCGAACCCTCACCGTGTGTCTTGTGTCTCAGGAATCCTGTACAAAGGAAATGGTGAGAACGTGTTCCTGTCCCAGCTGCCCCCGGTCATCGTCACCGTCATGGGTAACGGCCGCCGGAGGAGTATCTCCTGCCCCAGCTGTAACGCCCCGGCCGCGGGGAACAAGCTGCTCGCACCGGTCGCGCTGGCGTGGGGCGGAGACGGGAGTCTGTACGTGGGAGACTTCAACTTCATCAGACGCATTGACGCATCAGGAAACGTTACCAGCATCATGGAGCTCAGGTGCGCCAGGATGAGTAGAATGCATGAACAGAAGGATGCATGGATGGATGGATGGATGGATGATATAAACTACTAAATGCATGCATGGCTGAATCAGTGGATGAAAGAAAACATGAATAAATTGATGGGCGGAAGGAAGTGTGAGGTGATGAATGCTTGAGTGGATGAATGGATGGATGGATGAGTTCAACAGCAGCATGGACAAATGGATGGAAGAACAAGTGAATAAACTGTTAGGTGGATGTCTCAATCTAGTGGTGCATGAACAGCTGGATGGATGGATGGATGGATAGACGGACTTGATAAAGGGAGGATGAAGTGACAGATGGATGGATAATCAGACGCTGCTCCAGGGAGAAATCCCTGCTAATTGCTGTGAGTTGTGATGAACGCTTCTCTTTAAAGAGCCTGCAGTTCTGAGAGACGTCCATCAGCGCTGCTCCGTTTATAAATCCCACCCTGATTATTTATCTTCTGTGTGTTTTTTTTTAATTCATTTCGTTCAGTATCACAGTTCTGCTCCACGATTGTTTCGTTCCCTGCGTCGCGCCTTCACGTGTTCTCTCGTCATTTGCATTTGCCCTTTTTTCTGTTTACATTCATTTGGATCTTTTATATACGGGTGACGCGGCGCTGTTGGAAATGAACGCGCGGATTCGACGCCTCTCTCCGGAGACTTCAAATGAAATGAAATGATTAGTTTCCTCTCGCTGTGAAAGACTTCAAAGTGAACTCGTCTGACTTTACACAAACTCAGTAACACACTGGAGGTGTGCGCTCCGGGGACGGAAGTGCAGAATAAATTGTAAAGTGTCGAGAGGAGCAGCGGACGTGGATTGATTTTATGATTGAGCGAGCGCACAGACGAGCGGACGGGTCGACTGTCACCTTGATTAATGTCTATTATGACCGATATAAAGGATCTTTGTGGCCTGATGATGCTTTTTCTCTGTCGGCTGTTCGATTTATTTACATGTGACCTGCTTCTTTTTCCCCACTGCTGCTCTAAGGAATAAGGATTTCAGACACAGGTGAGTGATGGTGATGATGATGATGATGATGATGATGATGATGTCACTGATCTGACATGAGGAATAAAGTTTTTTGATGAACCCTCAGGACTGTTTTCTGCCAAATGAAGAAAAACCTCTGCGTCGTTTAAACCTGTTGTTCAGGAATACATGTGTAAGGAATGAAGTCAGGTTTGTTAAACAGTTCAGCTTTAAGCGGTCGATCGTTTTAAATAATGTGATTTGGGAAACAAACATGACTTCACATTTAGATCTGACTTTAATAAAACTGAATATACAGTCGCGTTACGATGGAAGAGCCGGCAGTGTGTAATTACCCCGAGGATTTTACTGGAGATTTACACTTTAAACTGGATTCCTTTCGAAGATGAAGATGAAGATGAAGGTTGATTATTTTCCTAAACCAGCCGCCCCGTGTGTTTCCTTCCTCTTGTTTTATTAAAGAAGAACGCTTTGTACTTTTATCTGTTCATTTCTCATCCTTAATTGCAACACATGTCTCTTCAATAATCGTCGAGCATGTTAACAGTCACCTGAACTACAAGTGCGCCCTCTTGTGGTGTACAAGTTAATAGATATGTGACTTACGAATGAGAAACATTGTGCAAAACAAACGTTATCCATTAGTACATTTAGTCAACATCAACATCTTTAGTTATTTTTTTTTTGAATGCCAGTGAAACGACTTAGCTCCTGTTCTCACTTCTGTTACTGCAGCTCTAAACTCTCTCTTGAAGTTAATAAGAAGTCTTGCTCTTCTGTCATGAAGATGTCATTGACAAGAGATGAATCAACATTAAACGAGTTTGTTGTTCTTGTTCTTGTTACCAGCTCCGAGTTGGAGGTTTAAAGACGTCGACGTTTCAGAGCGAGTGATCAGGACTTGACGTGTTTCTTTCTGAATTTTCTTTCTTTTAGCAAAGTGTAAATTCACCCCAGTGGCTGAAAAACCCATAAATTCCGACAGATCAAACAGACGCAGGTTCCTGCCGACTGATGCGTGGAGGGAGAGAGACGACAGTCCCAGCTCAGGGGAGAGATCACGTCAAACCGCGTCAGATATCACTTAGCATTTAGACAGCGCACAACAAGTTCAGGTTACGTGACTTGGATAGCCCCCTACACACACACACACACACACACACACACACACACACACACACACCTGCTTGTCTTAAAACAGACTCTGATGTCGACCTCTGTCATGTCGCTGAATTGCAGCACCGAGCCGCTCCGAGTCTCAAACCTCGTCAGTCTGCATAAACAGGTCATTTCTGAAGACATGGTTTGTGTTTTTCCTTTGCGTGTCTAAAAACATTTTCAACGAGACGAACACAGAGATGATCTCACCAGTCATGGAACATAAACATAAACTCTCAATCAAAGGCTATAAAAAGAGTCCAGTTGGGGGAAACACAGACTACGGGAGATAACACAAGGATGAGGATCCATAACCATGTGGGAAGTTTCCACTCGAAACATGTGATTAAAGAAATTACAGAGCGTGAAATAACGACCTCGTCAGCAGCCGTGCTCAACTCTGTCTTCGCACGTTCATGACACACAAAATACTCGCCATGACCTAGTAGTGTAGATGTGGGCGGGGCTCGAGCGCGCGCTCCGCCCGTCCATGTCCGATCGTAAATGCTCTAAGGTTATGGATTAACCCGCTGCCGCCCCGCCCCGCCCTCACCGAGAATCCAGATACAAACCGCTTTTAATAAAACGAAGCCCGTAATCCGTCTCCGTTCCCCGGCTGGAGAGGAACCGACGCGCGCCATGTCCTGCATCCCAAATCTGTCTTTCACTCCATGCTAATGCCCTCCACATTTACTCACTCAGGGAAAACCAGGCTGATGGATTTAATGAATGCAAATAAGCCGAGCCTGATGAAATGCCTTCAGCTGGTGACAGTCATTAAGATCTGCGCATCGTGGCTATTTCTCCTCCTCTCGCATGGGAGACATAACGATTGAAATGATTTGGCACACTTCAAGGCATCATCACTGCCTCCTCAAATATTTTCCAGTCACGTCTGATTTATTGTCCCTCCGGACACAGTTTCCGTCTCTCGTCAGTACGTTGCTTTGAAAGGTGCGGGCGGGCACGCGGACGGGGGAGGGGGGGGGGGGGTTTTGGGGGGAAGCGACACAGATGGCGAAGCAGTAATGTTCTCTAGTAGTATTAATATTTCAGAAAACAGCCTTATTTCACCTGTCATCTCCACGGAGCGAACCGAACCCCTTGTTTCTGCAGATGCTTCGTTTCATCCAAACACCGCATCGATCTCTTACTCTGTTTTTCCCGCAGTAATAACCCGGCTCACCGCTACTACCTGAGCTCGGACCCTGTGACGGGACACCTGTACGTCTCGGACACCAACTCCAGGCGCATTTACCGTCCGCGAGTGCTGTCCGGCGAGCTCGAACCCCAGGCTAACGTCGACGTTGTAGCCGGGACTGGGGACCACTGTCTGCCTTTCGATGAGAATAAGTGTGGTGATGGAGGACCGGCCTCCGAGGCCCTACTTACAGGACCTAAAGGTACTGACAAGAACTAAAGATATTCTTCTGGGCTAGAAATGGCACGAATCAAATCTCCAATATTAAATTTAAAACATGTTAAATTTACTTTAACCCCAACATACACATGATCAACCAGACCAGACACCACACACACATTCCACAAGACCATCATACACATGGTCAGTGAGACCAGACACCGTAGTGTCACTTGCCAGATTGTGGTTCAGTGCTAATCGAGGGACTAAACGCAACTAATGAACCAAACACACTGACCAGACCTTGTGTTCCCCAAATCCGAAGATACACACCTGATCACCTGAACCAACAGAACCTTACAGACATGACTGAGCTGATCCTCGTCAAGAGTCTCACATAGACGAGCCACACAGGAGGATTTTTGATACAAAATGTCACAGACGTCGTGTCTCTGGTCTGGTCAGTGTACCGTCTGCTTATCAGAAGTCAATGACAAAAGCGGAGCATTTAAAAGCGGATGGATAAAAGAACCTTTCGCTCGTTCTCAGAGCATCGGTTTCAAAACAGACTCCGAGTCTCTAATCTAAAGCAGCATCATGAGCTGCAGCTACAAAACAAACGACAACGAATAGTCTTATTCATATCCATTAATTAATCATTCAAAATAAACCAACGTACAGGCTCCACAGACGCACGAGTAATGAGAGCCAGACTGACTTTCATCACAGCTCCCAAAGCTATTAAACTAAGCAGACCTTACAGAGTTCCACTCGAAGTCTAAAGTTCTCGTCACACTGATCAGACTTTAATTACAGGGGCTCGAGAATGCAGAACCCATCAGAGCTCATTCACGGCACTTAAATCTCCATCACGTCCTGCTTCAGAGCCTGAGTGATGGAAACCCGCACATGGCCCTCACCTCAAGAGCAGATGATGGATTTAATTCATGCAGATCAGATCAGATGCTCAGCCTGATGAAACGTCTCCAGCTGCTAACAGATTGCACTTTAGATTGGTGATTAAATTCCCGAGAACCCTGAAGAACCCTTTCAGATTCTCAGAGGGTCCTGACTCACTAAATCACTCTGTACAGGATCCAGAACGAAACCTGAGCTCTCTGAGGGTACCACACTGACACCGAAGGTCCAAAGGTTGAGCAGGTCCAGAACTCCAGACAGGCAGAAGGTCCTGCGATTGGGTTCTTACTGTGGACCTGGAAGCACTTCAGGTGTTTTAATACAGATCGGAGTGAAGATCTGCCTCGTATCTCGTACCAGCGTTCACACTGAACTCACAATTATCTGATTTAATTTTGCATGTAAATCATCACATCAACTTTGGAATGGCAGGTGAACAAATAATGTCAAAATAACCCCAAACCAACAAACAAACAAACAAACATGCCTGAGTCATGAAGTGAATGAAATGCACGAACACACTGACCTGAATAACATGGAGTCAAACACATCGCATGTAGACTCGGTGTCTCAGACAGATGCACATGAAGACAGCTTTATTCTCCTCTCACAGGGATCGCCGTGGACAAAAACGGGCTGGTCTACTTCGTGGACGGAACGGTGATTCGCAGAGTGGACCAGAGCGGCGTTATAACCACGGTCCTGGGGTCAAACGACCTCGCTTCGGCCCGACCGCTCAGCTGCGACGCGGTCATGGACACCCGGCAGGTGGGGAAAGAAAACGAGATTAATCAGGCCTACAACGACGGGTCTGATCTAACACTTTACACGGATGTTCAGGTGTGACAGGAACTGGAGAGTGTGTGTGTGTGTGTGTGTGTGTGTGTGTGTGTATACAGGGCGTTACAGTAACTATCAGAGGGGTTTTAGTGGAAACAAAGTTTAGTCCTTGTGTTAGTTCATCTCAGTCTTTTAAGTCCCTATGAAGACACATGAAAAGTTTGCACAATTTAATTTTTACTTACGTGTGACCCTGTTTGTTCTTTTTTCTATTTTTGTTGGTGTTTTATCTTTCACTTGGATGCACTGATGAAAAACAGATAAAACAAAAGCTGTGTGTGTCTTCATTTTAGGCTGCAAAGCAACAAAATGTGATTATTTTAAAGTCGGGTGATTCTTTTCTATTACCCACTGTATTTACACACACACACACACACACACACACACACACACACACACACTCTTAGAAAACTGCTTTGTGAATGATAATCAGGAGATGTGAATAGAATAGAAATAGAGTTCGAAGAGATCGACGCTGGTGTGTTTATTCTTTCTTGAGATAATCGCGGCCTACTTGTTAGGAAGTGAACGCCTTAAACCCCAAAACAACTTCTTCTCCATCCAACCAAATCTTTTCCATCCCAGGTTTCACTGGAGTGGCCAACTGATCTGGCCGTCAGTCCGATGGATAATTCCCTTTTCGTGCTGGACGGCGGTGTGGTTTTGCGGATTACAGAAGACGGGCAGGTGAGCGTCGCGGCAGGTCGGCCTCTCCACTGTCCCCTGTCCGCCGCCGAACCGTCAGTAACCGAGACCCAGCTTGCCACACACACTCATCTGGAGTCTCCGAGTGCCATCACGGTGTCCTTTGCCGGAGTGTTGTATGTCGCCGAAACGGACGAGCGGAAAATGAGTCGCATTTGCAGCGTGGCACCCAACGGCGAGATCACTCACTTAGCCGGGTCGCTGTCCGACTGCGACTGCAAAACGGACGTTAACTGCGACTGCTACCTCACTGGAGACGGCTTCGCTAAAGACGCTCGTCTCAACGCGCCTTCCTCGCTCGTAGCCGCTCCAGACGGAACTCTTTACGTCGCTGATCTTGGAAACATCCGAATCCGAGCTATCGAGACAAACAAACCGCAGCTGAACACACGGGGGCTTTATGAAGTGGCTTCCACCGCAGAACAGGAAGTGTACATGTTTGACTCGAATGGAACGCACCAGCACACCGCTAATATTGTGACTGGAGATTTTAAACACAACTTCAGCTACAGCAACGACGGAGATCTGACCTCTGTCACCGACTGCTACGGAAACACGCTGCGCATCCGCAGGGACGCTAATCGGCAGCCGGTCCGAATCGTGGCTCCCGATAACCAGGTGGTTTGGCTGAACGTCGGCTCCAACGGGGGCCTGAGAAGCCTGGGGACGCAGGGGCGGGATCTCGTCATGCTCACATACCATGGCAACAGTGGTCTCCTAGCAACCAAGATCACCGCCAATGGCTGGACCACCTTTTACGAGTGAGTGCGTGAAATTATTTCTAATGTTTACTATGAGGACCACTGTGTACAGTATATATGTAGGATGTAATCCCAACTCCTAAGCAGGAACTTAATAAACCTTTAAAAAAATGTATTAATACACAATACACAAGGTTACATTTTTATCTTGAGCTAATTAGCTGTTAAAGCAAAATAGGTCATAAACAGTAGCATAATGTTAACATAATTTATGGAATATTGAGTCAAAATAATGACTGTAAGTCACATGCAAACAAAAAAACACAATCATTTGTCTCAGCTGTTTTTTTTTTTTTTTTTCCAAGGCCTTTACGCTGCTTCAAAAAGTTATAAATTTGCTCATTTCAGGGCTGAGAATATTTCATTTCTCCCTGCAGAAGTCATCATAAACGCTTCCCCGAAATTTACGGTGACAGGAAATTGTGCAGAAGTGCTGACATCGAACCCGGGACTGTAAATAACTTTCTTTTGCAGTTATGACAGCGAGGGAAAGCTGACCAACGTGACGTTCCCCAGCGGCGTGCTGATCAGTCTGCTCGGTGACGCCAGCCTCGTCTCCACCGTGGAAATGGAGAACTCTGAGAGAGAGGACGAGGCGCGGATCGCGGCGAACAGCTCGGACATTCAGACGGTCTTCACGCTACAGCAGGGTGGGTTTGAAACGTCACAGTCAGTCGCTTAGATAAGATAAAGATTAGTTAAAGATTTGACTCGGGCTCTGTGTTTTAAAGGTCATGGCACTGTGGGTGAATAAATTCTCTTATAAAGACCTTTCAACCGATTAAAAAAAAATGAAAGATGGTATGGGTGTGTCTCTATATGAGTCAATATACACTCACCTAAAGGATGATTAGGAACAGGACACTAATACGGTGTTTGACCCCCTTTCGCCTTCAGAACTGCCTTAAATTCTACATGCCATTGATTCAACAAGGTGCTGAAAGCGTTCTTTAGAAACGTTGGCCCATATTGACAGGATCTTGCATTTTGCAGTTGATGGAGATTTGTGGGATGCACATCCAGGGCACGAAGCTCCCGTTCCACCACATCCCAAAGATGCTCTATTGGGTTGAGATCTGGTGACTGTGGGGGCCATTTTAGTACAGTGAACTCATTGTCATGTTCAAGAAACCAATCTGAAATGATTGGAGCTTTGTGACATGGTGCATTATCCTGCTGGAAGTAGCCATCAGAGGATGTGTACATGGTGGTGATAAAGGGATGGACATGGTTAGAAACAATGCTCAGGTTGGCCGTGGCATTTAAATGATTTGCATAAATGATTATGCAACATTGCATAAAAACTTACTTCTTTTTATTGTGTAAAGCTGCTTTGCGACAATGTCAATTGTTAAAAGCGCTATATAAATAAAATTGAATTGAATTGAATTGAATTGAATTGAAATGATGATGCCCAATTGGCACTAAGGTGCCTAAAGTGTGCCGAGAAAAGATCCCCCACACCATTACAGCACCACCACCAGCAGCCTGCACAGTGGTAACAAGGCATGATGGATCCATGTTCTCATTCTGTTTACGCCAAATTCTGACTCCACCATTTGAATGTCTCAACAGAAATCCAGACTCATCAGACCAGGCAACATTTTTCCAGTCTTCAACTGTCCAATTTTGGTGAGCTCGTGCAAATTGTAGCCTCTTTTTCCTATTTGTAGTGGAGATGAGTGGTACCCGGTGGGGTCTTCTGCTGTTGTAGCCCATCCGCCTCAAGGTTGTGCGTGTTGTGGCTTCACAAATGCTTTGCTGCAGACCTCGGTTGTACCGAGTGGTTATTTCAGTCAAAGTTGCTCTTCTATCAGCTTGAATCAGTCGGCCCATTCTCCTCTGACCTCTAGCATCAACAAGGCGTTTTCACCCACAGGACTGCCGCATGCTGGATGTTTTGCCCTTTTCACACCATTCTTGGTAAACCCTAGAAATGGTTGTGCGTGAAAATCCCAGTAACTGAGCAGATTGTGAAATACTCAGACCGGCCCGTCTGGCACCAACAACCATGCCGCACTCGAAATTGCCTAAATCACCTTTCTTTCCCATTCTGACATTCAGTTTGGAGTTCAGGAGATGGTCTTGACCAGGACCACGCCTCTAAATGCACTGAAGCAACTGCCATGTGATTGGTGGATTAGATAATTGCATTAATGAGAACAGGTGTTCCTAATAATCCTTTAGGTGAGTGTATATGAGTCCATAAATCTGAACATCTCTCAAGGGGTGTGGCTTGAAGTATGAGAATGGTAAAAAAACAACAACTTACATTTAATAAAAACAGTATGCAGATGAGATTATCTTCAGCTTGGTGGAAACCTTGTGCCTTTACATGTTGCTGTTTTATTTAACTGAGATGTTGGGATTAATTCACCATCCAACTTTAAGCCACGCCCACTCTCTGAGCTGCTTGCATTTTAATATACAGACCCAATGACACACCCACATTTCCAATTATGGCCTCAGACACTCCCTGTCTGATCTGAGAAACTGCCTCGTTTATTTTCCCGTCAGATTGCGATGACCCAGACATCATCACTGTGGTCTAATCTTCACTCGTAGTCAGGTGTGTGTGTGTGTGTGTGTGTGTGTGTGTGTTACAGATCAGGTGAAGACGAGCTACGTTCTGGGTTACGACAGCTCGCTCTGGGTTTTATATGCAAACGGACTGAGCGCTCATTTCCAAACTGAACCTCACATCCTGTGTGGCGCCTCGTCGCCGACGGTGGCTCGGAGGAACGTCACGCTTCCCGATGATGCTGGACAGAACCTCGTGGAGTGGCGCTTCAGGAAAGAACAGACTCGCTCTAAAGTCACGGTGTTCGGACGCAAACTGCGAGTAAGACTCAAAATTCTGACTCGCTTCTCAGGTTTCGAGTTGTTTATTCTGCTGTTGAATTCTGGTTCTGGTTCTGGTTTGTTCAGAAGACACTCAGAACTAAGCTCTGTGTACACTATACTTTTCTAATATGAGGACATCGCATTTCCCCTCAACTGCATTGTAAGATTTTCGTATGAAGACGATATGGTGTCAGTCTTTTGCCAAACTTCTGATCAGGTTCAGTAGATATCAGGTTCCAAATAATCAGGAACAGTAAGGAACAATACACCTTGGGTTTGAGGAGCTTAAGATAACGGTTTCTTATTTCGGAAATTATAGATGTTCTCTTCTCAGCGAGCCAGTTGGTGGAGAACCTTCTCGTCCTGTTGGTTTTGGATTCATTTCTAGGCTTCTGTCTTCCAAGATCATGATTATTTTTATAAATCAAACATTTTCTCTCCGTAATTTGTGCACTCCCCCATCAAGGCTACATTGGGGCGAAAGCTATCATGCTTCTCCTGAGACACATGACGGCATCCCAACCTCATCTTTTTCACACTACCAAAGGGAGCGACGTAACACACTCAGAGGAAAGCGCTATCCTCTCCTTACGGAAAAAAATATTGAACATTTCTGTACTTTAAACACATAACCGTGTTAAACACATAAAGACCGACTGCCTGATTGGTCTGAGATTCTAATGAGACTCTAAATGGGGGCCTTATTAAAGGGAGGTGCATTTGCTGAGTAAATCTTTAAACTGCTGCATGTTGTTCTATAAGTACCATCAGATCTAGATTAATCCCTATAAACCTAATCCTGTGATCATTTACGGGTTCAGAAAGTTTGATTAGTGTCCGAGACCGTGTCACTCTGCTCTGCTGTTCCAGGTGAACGGCCGGAACATCCTGTCTGTCGATTACGACCGCACGCTGAGGACCGAGCGGATTTACGACGATCACCGCAAGTTCCTGCTGAAAATCAGCTATGACTTAACGGGGCATCCTGCCGTGTGGACACCGAGCAGCAAATTACTGCCAGTCAATGTGACTCGGAGGAGCAATGGGCAGCTGAGCGCCATCCAGTGGGGAACGGTGTTAGAGAGATTAGAGCACGACGAGCAAGGACGCATTCGCACTCGAGTGTTTCCTGATGGGAAAACATGGAGCTACACATACCTGGAGAAGGTAACGGTCAGGGTATATCACTCCACTTCCTTTTCTCTGAAATGTGTTCACAACTTTTACGTGTTTAACTTGTTTACATGTTTATGTCCTCTGCGTGTCCCAGTCCATGGTGCTGATCCTGGCCAGTCAGCGGCAGTTCACCTTCGAGTACGACGCTGACGGTGAACTTTCAGCTGTTGTCATGCCCAGCGTCGCACGCTACACCATGGAAACGATTCGCTCCATAACCTATTACCGGAATATTTATCATCCACCAGAAAGCAACGCGTCTGTAGCCGTGGACTACAGTGAAGACGGACGGCTTCTCCGATTGCTCCGGACAGGAACGGGACGTCGAGTGATTTATCGCTATCGATGGAAAGACAAACTAGCCGAAGCCGTGTACGATAGCACTCGTGTCAGTTTCACGTACGATGAAACACTCAGCGTGTTAAAGACTGTGAATCTACAGAGCGAAGGCTTTATCTGCACCATTAGATACAGACAACTAGGCCCCCTAGTGGACAGACAGATATATCGCTTCAGTGAAGACGGGATGGTGAGTGCAAGATTCGATTACGCGTACGACGGGAACCTTCGCGTGAGCAGCGTTCAGGGCGTGATCAACGAGACACCGCTGCCTATCGACCTCTACCAGTACGACGACATTTCTGGAAAAGTGGAGCAGTTTGGGAAATTCGGTGTCCTCTACTACGACATTAATCAGATCATTTCCACCTCCGTTATGACGTACACTAAACACTTCGACGGGCACGGTCGAATCCGGGAGATCCAGTATGAGCTTTTTCGGACGACGCTCTTCTGGATCGCGGTTCAGTACGATGAGATGGGTCGGGTCACCGCACGAGAGATGAAAATCGGACCTTTCGTTAACGCTACAAAATACAGTTATGAATATGATGTGGACGGCCAGCTGCAGACCGTCTACCTGAACAAAAAGCCAGCATGGAGATATAGCTACGATTTAAACGGGAACATCCACCTGCTTAGCCCCGCGATCGGAGCACGGATCTTGCCATTACGCTACGACCTTCGAGACCGTATCACCCGTCACGGAGATCTCCAGTACGAGCAAGACGAGGATGGGTTTCTGCGCCAGAGAGGAGCCGAAGTCTACCATTACAATTCGAACGGACATCTGGAGCGCATCTATAGCAAATCCGCTGGGTGGCACATACAGCATCGCTACGATGGGCTAGGGCGGAGAATTTCAACTAAATCCAGTTTGGGGCAGCATTTGCAGTTTTTCTACGCGGACCTGAACTGCCCGAGCCGCATCACGCACGTCTACAACCACTCGAGTGCGGAGATTACCTCTTTGTACTACGACCTCCAGGGACACGTGTTTGCCATGGAGATTAGCAGTGGGAAAGAGTTTTACATCGCTTGTGACAATACCGGAACGCCGCTAGCGGTTTTTGGGAGCGACGGATCGCTGTTGAAGCAGATACACTACACGGCGTATGGAGAGGTTTATTCTGATTCAAACCCTGATCTCCAGCTCGTACTGGGGTTCCACGGCGGTCTCTATGAACCGCTCACCAAGCTGGTTTATTTTGGGGAAAGGGACTATGACATAATTTCCGGCCGCTGGACCGCTCCAGATATCACGTTATGGGAAACGATCGGGAAAAACCCTGCGCCATTTAACCTGTACACATTCCGTAACAACGACCCCATCAGCAAAGTGCAGGATGTGAAGGAGTTTCTCACAGGTGAGGCGTCGAATCATCTGATCCAGTACTGAAAGAAGGATGTAAGCTGCACTTTATTAACCCGATGTGTGTGGATGTGTTTCCTGCAGATGTGAACACCTGGCTGGTGGTGTTTGGGTTTCATCTCCATAACAGTATTCCTGGTTTTCCAGTTCCCAAGTCTGGAATGACTCGGGTGTCTTATGAACTGGCTAAGAGTGAAGTTTGGGATAATCTTCCGGTACGTCCGGTATTTATTTATTTAGTTATTTATTTTAGCTGCTTAGTTGTGTAAAGATCCTGATAACATTTTCATTTTATTTCTCTAATGCAGCACTGTATATGTTTTTTTTTTCTTTCAGGAAGTTAATTATTGATAATTATTGTCATTTTTAATAAACAGCGTTTCAACCCCAGACATTTAACCTAATGTTTATGTAGAATTATTCAGCTGAAAGGTTTTTACATTAAATGACATTTAAATAACAGTTCTGGATGTGAACTGTCTGTATTGCAGGCGACTGGAGTTCAGCAGCAGGTCCTGCGTCAGGCTAAAGCGTTCCTTTCGCTTGACAGAATGCCACCGCTCCACACTCCGCCCAGACCGTGGCTCTGGTTTGCTCCTAGCGAGTCTCTGATCGGCCGCGGCGTTATGGTGGCGCTGTACAAAGGCACTGTAATAACCCGCGCTATCAGCATCGCTAATGAAGACTGCATCAAAGTCGCGAATATCCTCAACGGAGCTCTGTATCTCAAAGATTTGCACTTCACTTTGGACGGACGCGACACGCATTACTTTGTGAAATCGGGAGCTCCTGAAGTGGACCTGGCGGCACTCCGACTGGTAACGGGGAGAAAGCAGCTCGAGAACGGCGTGAACGTGAGCGTGTCCCAGTCGACGGCTGCCATGGGCGGACGCACGCGCCGTTTCGCTGACGTGGAGCTGCAGTGTGGTCTGCTAACCCTCCATGTGCGCTACGGAGCCTCTCTGGATGAGGAGCGGGCGCGAGTGCTGGAGTTAGCCAGACAGAGGGCGCTGGCGAGCGCGTGGGCGCGGGAGGCGCAGTGCATACGGGACGGAGAGGCGGGAACTCGTCTGTGGACGGAGGCGGAGAAGAGGCAATTACTGAACGGAGGAAGAGTGCAGGGATACGACGGATATTACATCCTCTCTGTGGAACAATATCCGGAATTATCCGATAGCATGAACAACATACAATTCCTCAGACAGAACGAGATCGGGAAAAGGTAGCAGAGAACCGGGTTTAATACTCACCAGGAATTATTTATATGCACATATACCGTCAGGTTGTAAATTCTGAGTGCACGACCACATGACCACACGTCACACGTTTAACACAAAGGCTCGGACCAAAACACGACGGTTAAACAGTTCACCAGACAAGTTACACAGCGTTTCAGGGTTTATTAGATACTGAAACTTCAAAAACTGTAAGAAATACAATTGTTTTAGACACAAATCACACGATACACATTAGTGCTACTGAGATGAATTGACAGTCTACTCATGATTTAAAGCTCAGTCTATGCTAATCAGCACGGTGTAAATATTGTACCAGCAGTAATGGCGCCTCGGTACCGCGGGTGTGGTGGTTGTGTGTAGTGCAGCAGGTGGTTTTGTTCCAAGTAACGTCACATCAAAGTCGCTTCACAACAAGCGAGTATTTTTTTGCCAAAAGAAAGTCTGAGATTTTAATAAAAATCTTTCTTAGTTGTGCCCTATTTAAATTTCGTCTGTCAGTCAGTTCCAGATAAAACTCTACTAGCAGGGACGCGGCGTCTTCTCCTCCTAATCCACATCCAGTAAGAGCAGTGCTAGTGTATGTTTGATCTCGTTTAGACTTCTAGCGTGAATAAGAAGGCGGATGAGATTTGCGCTCTGTCGAGATGAAGGCGGGTGTTGGCCGTGCACTCAGACGCTCAGACCTGACAGTATAACGTCACTAAAGTGTTAAAATAACGCTGTGCGTTGTAGAACATTAGCGTCTTACAAAATCATCTAAAGCCTCAAGAAGGCCAAAACCTGTGGAGCACAATGCGAAACTGACTTGTATTAATATATTACACACACAAAATACAACATTACTACCCTTATCTGACTATTTATTCACTCCTCGCTTCACCAGTTCCCTTAAAATATATCAGAAAAAAATGTTTACATATCCATAGCTCTGCACCAATAGAACACACACACACACACACACACACACACACACACACGTTTTTATCATTTTCATTTTTTCTTTATTCGTTTATTTATTTCTCCCTCATGTCTCCGTGTGTATTGTTGTACTGTAAAAATTTATATTCAGGATTTCCAAGGACTAAAATCTGCATTCGTTTCATTGTTTTCATTTACATATAATTTAATGTTTTTGTCACACAAATCTCTTTAACAATACTGTGCAACAACGTTTATTGTATAGCTAATAAAATAAATATCCAGTCTAATTAAGAGTAAAGGAAACAGCACTACAATAAAACCTGTACATTTAATAAAAGTGTGCTCCTGAGTTTATTATTATTATTATTATTATTATTCTAAAACTTTTTTATTTGCTAATAGGTGACCTTGAAGACCTAATAAATCAGTTATTTTCTTTATAAACACACCACGTGATGTGTTCTTCTATAAGTTCTATAATCTTCTTCTATAAAATTTTCTGTTTTCAAATTTTCCCACTTTTACAGAATGATCTAAATATTTGCACTTTGGTTGCTGAAATTTTCATGATGTAAAGATAATCATGTCTGACACACACGCGCACACACACACACACACACACGCATTCTATAATCAGAGCACAGAGCTGCCTTGCTTTGAAGTTTGGGTGGAAACGCATAATGGAGTTAACATTAATCAAAGCGCCTCTCATTTCACACTCGCTAATCCCACTGAGTGTCTCTCTCCCAAACTCACTTTCATCCGAGGCTTTAAATCTCACCGCAGCCGACTGACAGGAAAGAAACGCTTTCATATCCAGAGGAAGAAAATAAGAGAGATTATGGAGGAAGGTGTTGTGTAACAGCCGATCTTTTTTTCTTCTTTCTTTCTTTTCTCTCCATCTTTCAGTCTGATTTGGAATTGATTATCTGGTGATTACATCACACTCAGGGTTCGCTTCTGTCCTGGTACTGCTGCAGTCTTCCGCACCCTACACCCCAGTGCGTCCCAGGTAAACAGATCACTTTCTCCTGAATAGTCACCTGGAGTGAATCGCCTCTGAACCGTCCGTGTCGTTGTGTTCACGGCTAACGCTTAGCTACAAAGCTAACTAGCTTCGAACACGAGGCTGAATCCCAAATCCCTCTCTAAGCCCTGATCAAGGGCACTACTCGGAGTGTGGAACAAGGGAGTGTACACCCTACATAGTGCACTCGCTTTCCATTTAACACTATTTGGGATTCGACCCCAGAACCCTGAAGTTACCGGAGCTGATATTCTAAAGTGTAATCAGTGTAAATCTGCAGTAAATCTGGTGAGATTCTCAGGACTGAACACCTCCATGGTTTATTCTCCTCACCTGGAGCTCCTACAGAGAAGCGCTCAGAGTTTCACACCACTCTCACCTCCTGTTCATCACACTGATTCGCCAGCTCCACCAGTCGCGGTTAGTTAGTGGCTCTGGGCGCGGAGCAAAATAACTGGTTAAATAAAGAAACAAATCATAATCTGTCGATAGTAAATGGTGTTTGTGGAACTGCTGTATAAAAGTGATATCACACTCGAAGGCCTGCTGTTGTACTGAATATCAGCACAACGTTTAGTGTAATATTGTTTAATTATATGATATTAGTGCATTAGTAGCACTCAGCTCAGGGACTTAGAACGTTGATGGAGTGTACAGAAGTTTGACCTCAATAAAACACGGCCTCAAGTCAGAGTAGCAGCTAGAGCTAGTTCAAATCATATCGGTTACGGTATGAAGAACGAGAGTTTGAGGCGTTGACTCCGCCTCCAAATTCTCCAGATCTCAGTCGGATCGAGCGTCTGTGGGACGTGCTGGAGAAACACGTCTGATACGCAGAGGCTCCACCCACCTCACACACTTTTACAGGACATAAACCATCTGCTGCTGACGGCTCGGTGTGAGACCCCACCACCTTCAGGGCTCTATTGGTGTCCAGGCCTCGATGGGTCGGCGCTGTTTTAGAGACACCAGGGGGCGCTATGTTTGCGGCGCTACGATTAACGTGTGCGGTCGTGTCGTTGTGTAATGAGGCTTCAGTGTGTTCAGAGAGCAGCAGCCCACGTCTTCGTCAGGATGAATAAACCCCAAGCTTATTACTCTACCCTTAACAGGCAGATTATCGAGCTCCATGATTACAAAGTCCTGATGATGACATTAAAAGCACTAAATGGTTTAGCGCCGGTGAGTCTCACAAATAAATATGGAAATGTGGAAATGCATTGCACACCGAATGAACGGCATCCAGCAGGATCAGTTAGAATAACACACCGGCGCTAATCTGCTCTCCAGCCTAATTAAAATGTTCAGATATTTTAAAGCTGATGAAATCTGGTGTATAATCACTTCAGTTGGGAAAATTAAACACTGATAATGTGGACTGTAGCCATGATCATGAAACACTCAGGATACCCTTTTGTTTTACTCTTTTAGCTGAAACCACTGAAAAGCTGCTCTCACACACACACACACACACAGCGTCTATATACAGTACTTTTATTAAAGTTGAAGAGTATGTTGGAAAGAGCTCGAGGATATTCTCAGTTATTTTAAGTTGCAGGTTTGTACACAACAGTTTTACATTTTAATGCCATTTCATTCTACCAGTTTACATTTTTATTAAATCTTATTAGAAACCAAATAATATTTTAACACCTTTTCCCTCATGCTGTTATTCACTTTTTGTCACGGTCCCCCTGAGACGCTACCTGCCTGTAAAGACACTTTATGCTTTGCATGACTTTTATCTTCCTGTATTGATGTCGTGATGTCAGCAATTCATTATTTAATATTGTTTTTTTTCCCTCACGTCTTACATCTGATAAAGTTTCACTTTGGTGTACTGTTAGCCGCTTTGTTTCCGCACTGCTAATGCTAATGCTACTAGAGTTTATACGTGTTGGTTAGCGCTAGCTTCTTGTTTTGCTTTGTTTTTAATCTTGGATAAAACGTATTCAGTTAAAGTCATTAGTCTGAACTTCCACTCTGCCTCGTCCCTCACAAGGTTAAACGACAGTCAGACGTTTGAAACTCCCTGAAGAGGGGAAATCAGGTCGCTGCTGAAATTGATATTATTGTTATCAGTTTTAACTGTATTCTTAGGCACTTCGTGGCCTGTCACTGCCTGCATATGCAATTCTTATTTTTATTTTATTATTAAAATTGACTTGTTCAAGTAACAGTTACTCTCTCTCTCTCTCTCTCTCTCATCCTCTACACCGCTTTATCCTGTGTACAGGGTCACGGGGGCTTGGAGCCTCCCCCAGGAGACTTAGGGTACACTGGGTACACACACCATGTCACATAGCAGCTTTACAGAAATAGTAAAAAAATGTAGATTAAAAAAATATTCTAGATAAATACCTGTAGCTTTTACATTAGCTAGCTATTATTATATCAAACACAAGAGTAACACTACGTGGCGGCACGCTGGCTTAGTGGTTAGCGCTGTGGCCTTGCACCTCCAGGGTCCAGGTTCGATTCCTGCCTCAGGTCCATGTGGGTGGAGTTTGCATGTTCTCCTCGTGCTTGGTTTCCTCCAGGTACTCCGGTTTCCTCCCACATGTCCAAAGACATGCAGATTAGGATAACTTCTCTTCCCAATTTGCCTGTAGTGTGTGAATGAGTGTGTGTGTGTGTGTGTGTGTGTGTGTGTGTGTGTGTGCGTGTGTGTGTGCCCTGTGATGGACTGGCACTTTACCCTGCCTTGTGCCTTAAGTCTCCTGCAAAAGTCCCCGCCCCCTGTGACCCAGTGCTAGTTACACAGTGCTAGTGGTACAGTGTTAGTGTTACAGTTTTACAGTGTTAGTGTTACAGTGTTACAGTGTTAGTGTTACAGTATTGGAGTGTTAGTGTTACAGTGTTAGTGTTACAGTATTGAAGTGTTAGTGTTACAGTGTTACAGTGTTACAGTGTTAGTGTTACAGTATTGGAGTTTTAGTGTTACAGTGTTAGTGTTACAGTATTGAAGTGTTAGTGTTACAGTGTTACAGTGTTAGTGTTACAGTGTTAGTGCTATAGTGTTAGTTTAGCAGTTTTACAGTGTTAGTGTTACAGTGTTACACAGTGTTAGTGGTACAGTTTTAGTGTTACAGTGTTACACAGTGTTAGTGGTACAGTATTGGAGTGTTAGTGTTACAGTTTTAGTGTTACAGTGTTAGTGTTACAGCATTGGAGTGTTAGTGTTACAGTGTTAGTTTTACAGTATTGCAGTGTTTGTGTTAGTGTTACAGTGTTAGTGTTACAGTATTGCAGTGTTTGTGTTAGTGTTACAGTGTTAGTGTTACAGTATTGGAGTGTTAGTGTTAGTGTTACAACGGTACAGTATTGGAGTGTTAGTGTTACAGTGTTACACAGTGTTAGTGGTACAGTATTGGAATGTTAGTGTTACAGTGTTAGTGTTACAGTATTGGAGTGTTAGTGTTACAGTGTTAGTGTTACAGTATTGGAGTGTTAGTGTTGCAGTGTTAGTGTTACAGTGTTACACAGTGTTAGTGTTACAGTATTGGAGTGTTAGTGTTACAGTGTTACACAGTGTTAGTGGTACAGTATTGGAATGTTAATGTTACAGTTTTAGTGTTACAGTGTTAGTGTTACTGTTACAGTGTTAGTGTTACAGTATTGGAGTGTTAGTGTTACAGTGTTAGTGTTATAGCATTGGAGTGTTAGTGTTACAGTGTTACTGTTACAGTGTTAGTGTTACAGTATTAGAGTGTTAGTGTTACAGTGTTACTGTTACAGTGTTAGTGTTACAGTATTGGAATGTTAGTGTTGCAGTGTTACAGTGTTATTGTTACAGTGTTAGTGTCACAGTGTTGCAGTGTTAGTGTTACAGTTTTAGTGTTACAGTGTTAGTGTTACAGTGTTACAGTGTTAGTGTTACAGCATTGGAGTGTTAGTGTTACAGAGTTAGACTTACAGTATTGGAGTGTTAGTGTTACAGTATTGGAGTGTTAGTGTTACAGTGTTAGACTTACAGTATTGGAGTGTTAGTGTTACAGTATTGGAGTGTTAGTGTTACAGTTAGACTTACAGTATTGGGTGTTATTTACAGTATTTGGAGTGTGGGTATTTACAGTGTTGTGTACAATTATTGATGTTGCAGTTTGAGTGTTAGTGTCACGGTGTTGCAGTGTTACATTATTGATATAACAGTATTGGAATCTTAGTGTTGCAGTATTTTTGTTATGAGTGTTTTAATTATATGAGGATATTTGGTGTTTCAGTGTTGAGTGTACAGTGTTACAGTGTTAGTGATTTTACAGTATTGGAGTGTAGATATTTACAGTTTTTTGAAATTATTTTTTTAATTATTTACAGTGTTAGTGTTACAGTATTGGAGTGTTAGTGTTACAGTATTGGAGTGTTAGTGTTACAGCATTACACAGTGTTAGTGGTACAGTATTGGAATGTTAATGTTACAGTTTTAGTGTTACAGTGTTAGTGTTACTGTTACAGTGTTAGTGTTACAGTATTGGAGTGTTAGTGTTACAGTGTTAGTGTTATAGTATTGGAGTGTTAGTGTTACAGTGTTAGTGTTACAGTATTGGAGTCTTATTGTTACAGTGTTAGTGTTGCAGTGTTACAGTGTTAGTGTTACAGTATTGGAGTGTTAGTGTTACAATGTTAGTGTTACACTATTGGAGTGTTATTGTTACAGTGTTAGTTTTGCAGTGTTACAGTGTTAGTGTTACAGTATTGGAGTGTTAGTGTTGCAGTGTTAGTGTTACAGTGTTACACAGTGTTAGTCGTACAGTATTGGAGTGTTAGTGTTACAGTTTTAGTGTTACAGTGTTAGTGTTACAGTGTTACAGTGTTAGTGTTACAGAGTTAGTCTTACAGTATTGGAGTGTTAGTGTTACAGTATTGGAGTGTTAGTGTTACAGTGTTAGTGTTACAGTATTGGAGTGTTAGTGCTACAGTGTTATTGTTACAGTGTTAGAGTTACAGTGTTAGTGTTAGTGTCACAGTGTTGCAGTGTTACAGTGTTAGTGTAACAGTATTGGAATGTTAGTGTTGCAGTATTACTGTTATAGTGTTAGTGTAGCAGTGTTACAGTGTTTCAGTGTTAGTGTTACAGTGTTACACAGTGTTAGTGGTACAGTATTGGAGTGTTAGTGTTACAGTATTGGAGTGTTAGTGTTACAGCGTTACACAGTGTTAGTGGTACAGTATTGGAATGTTAATGTTACAGTTTTAGTGCTACAGTGTTAGTGTTACTGTTACAGTGTTAGTGTTACAGTATTGGAGTGTTAGTGTTACAGTGTTAGTGTTATAGTATTGGAGTGTTAGTGTTACAGTGTTAGTGTTACAGTATTGGAGTGTTATTGTTACAGTGTTAGTGTTGCAGTGTTACAGTGTTAGTGTTACAGTATTGGAGTGTTAGTGTTGCAGTGTTAGTGTTACAGTGTTAGTGTTACAGAATTAGTCTTACAGTATTGGAGTGTTATTGTTACAGTGTTAGTATTACAGTATTGGAGTGTTAGTGCTACAGTGTTATTGTTACAGTGTTAGTGTTGCAGTTTTACAGTGTTAGTGTCACAGTGTTGCAGTGTTACAGTGTTAGTGTAACAGTATTGGAATGTTAGTGTTGCAGTGTTACTGTTATAGTGTTACTGTAGCAGTGTTACAGTGTTTCAGTGTTAGTGTTACAGTGTTACACAGTGTTAGTGGTACAGTATTGGAGTGTTAGTGTTACAGTTTTAGTGTTACAGTGTTACAGTGTTAGTGTTACAGTGTTGGAGTGTTAGTGTTACAGTTTTAGTGTTACAGTGTTAGTGTTACAGCATTGGAGTGTTAGTGTTACAGTGTTAGTGTTACAGCATTGGAGTGTTAGTGTTGCAGTGTTAGTGTTATAGTGTTACAGTGTTAGTGTTACTGTTACAGTGTTAGTGTTACTGTTACAGTGTTAGTGTTACAGTATTGGAGTGTTAGTGTTACAGTTTTACAGTGTTAGTGTTACAGTATTGGAGTGTTAGTGTTACAGTGTTACAGTGTTAGTGTTACAGTATTGAAGTGTTAGTGTTACAGTGTTAGTGTTACAGTGTTAGTGTTACAGTATTGGAGTGTTAGTGTTACAGTGTTACTGTTACAGTGTTAGTGTTACAGTATTGGAGTGTTATTGTATTGGAGTGTTATTGTTACAGTGTTAGTGTTGCAGTGTTACAGTGTTAGTGTTACAGTATTGGAGTGTTAGTGTTGCAGTGTTAGTGTTGCAGTGTTACACAGTGTTAGTCGTACAGTATTGGAATGTTAATGTTATAGTTTTAGTGTTACAGTGTTAGTGTTACTGTTACAGTGTTAGTGTTACAGTATTGGAGTGTTAGTGTTACAGTTTTACAGTGTTAGTGTTACAGTATTGGAGTGTTAGTGTTACAGTGTTACAGTGTTAGTGTTACAGTATTGGAGTGTTCGTGTTACAGTGTTAGTGTTACAGTATTGGAGTGTTAGTGTTACA
>QNUK01001829.1:17500-26485 GCA_013621035.1 Clarias magur | reverse complement strand
TTCACATGCGACAGAATGGCGGCTTGTGTGTTTTATTCTCTCTCTCAGGCCGACAGATGGATTTCATCTCCATCTCCTGGAATCCATTTTGATTTGATAAGCCTGCAGTATAGAGTGGTGTGTGTGTGTGTGTGTGTGTGTGTGTGTGTGTGTGTGTGTGTGTGTGTGTGCGCATGCGGAGACAGGGCCGTCTCAGAGTGAGTGTGAAATATAATATGGCGTGATTATTGTGCGGAGTGTGTGTGAGTGTGAACAGCTTCAATAACACACACACGCACACACACACACACACACAAACACACACAAGGAAGAACGAGCAGAGCAGGAGGAGAAGATGGCGGAGAGCTCGGGCTTCATGCCGCATCACTGTACATGTCATCCTCTTATTGTTGCGCTTCTATGACGACCCCCACGTTGCTAGGCAACATGAATTACAATGACATGCGCTGCCTGTGTTCTAGAATGTGGGCGGGGCTTCAGGATGCCTTCACTCAAAAAAGGGGGTGAGGGGATGAGGGAGGGGAGAGAGAAATGGAGGAGGAGAAGTAAAGACTAATGAGACACAGAGAGAGAGAAATAGAAATAGACAGAATTAAAAATTTTTTTTTATAAAAATAGAAAAAGTCAGAGAAAAAGAGAAAATAAAGATTGGGGATGAAGAGAGAGAGAGAGATGGGAGAAGGGTGAAGAGCAAAACAAGCAAGAGACTGAGAGAAGGAGAATGAAGACTGAATAGAGAAGAGGGGAAGATACAGTAGGATAATGGGAGAGAAAATCGAGTAAACGCTCGGAATAGAATGAGAGAGAGAGAGAGACAGAGACACACACAGAGAGAGAGAGAGAGACAGAGAGAGAGAAATAAAGACTAAAAGAGACGGGGGAATTGAAGGACAAAGAGAAAATAGAAGGGATTTGTTTTAATGGGAGGCAGGAATAAGGGGAATGAAACAAGTGGTGTAAGGACTGTGTGTGTGTGTGTGTGTGTGTGTGTACGAGGGAGAGAGGAGAAAGAAAATAAAGATAAAGGATGAAGAAACGACAAAAAATGACACACACAAAAAAAAGAAAATGATATGGAAAGGAGAGGGAGGGAGAGAGAGAGGAAAGAAGTGCTTCAGGGAGAGAAATAAACACGGGACTGAGAGAGAAGAGAGAAATAAAGAGGAGAAGTGACGGAAATCAAGAAGGACTGATGGGGAGAAAAAGGAGAAATGAAGGAGAAAGGGTTAATGAAAGCGAGAGATTTGATATACAGAATGTTTAAATCGTTATATTTCTTGCGTCTTTTCCGTTACTTAATCATCTACAGTATTTTATACTTTATTTATTATGATAATGATAATAAAAAGGAGGAGGAGGAGGAGGAGTGCAGCAGGCGAGAGTGCGGTGTTGTCGATGCAGTGAGACGGTTCTTGTGTGAACGTGAGAATGTTTTCGATGTTTCAAGGCTTTTGTTCGGATCTGCAGTAGAACATTAACACATGATGAAGAGGAAAAAAAAGAGAGAATATGAGCAGGTTCGAGTCCGGGGTGTGTGTGTGTGTGTGGAAAGTTGGAAACAAAGGAGAGTGTGTGTTAGTGTTAGATGAGGTGACTTGTGGTGTGTGAGCATTGCTTTACCAGCTCACTAACATTATTATAATAATATTATAATACTATGCCTATATGCTATGATGTAATTAAAACACTTCCCCGGGTTTGTCGCTGCGCTTGTTAGCATTAGGCTAATGGCCCTTTTTAAAATAAATAAAAGAATAAAGACTAGACACCTTACAGCACAGTGAAATGTTTGATTCCATTTATAAAACTGTGGTCAGAGTGCAGGCACAGCGCCCCCTGGAGAGGATCGGGTTAAGTGCCTTGCTCAAGGGCTCAACAGTGGCAACTTGTCAGTGCTGGGCTCAAACCCCCCGACCTTCCGATCAGTAACCCAGTAACCTACAGCATTAACCGTTTGAGCCGCCACTGCCTCAATTAGCACCAGGCTGTTCTCACTCATCTACATCAATCCATCCTGAATTCAGGGTCACGGGGAGCCCTTAGGGCACAATGCATGGTACACCCTGGACAGGGTGCCAATCCATCACAGGGCACACACACACACACACACACACTCATTCACACACTATAGGCTTTGGAATGCGGGAGGAAACCCAAGTACCTGGTTTACCGGAGTACCGGAGTTTAGCATGGCGTAGCATCTCCTCTTCTTTGCATTGAGGTTTCTGGAGTTTTGTTTTTGGAATTTAGTCCCATTCTTGTCTCATATGGGTTTCCAGCTGCCGAAGAGAGTTGTGTTCTCTATAGGTGAAAGATCTGGACCGCAGGCCAATTCAGCACCCGGACTCGTCTACTAAAATGCCATCCTGTTATGTGTGTAGTACGTTGTTTTGCATTGTACAGTATATGCCTTTCAGTATTCATAGTGACACACAAGCCCATACCATATGCACTTCTGCCCTCAATACCACCAGAGATGCTTTTAAACTGAATGCTGATAACACGCTGGAAGGTCTCCCTCCTCTTTAGCCTGGAGGAAACGGCGTCCGTGATTTCCAACAGGAATGTCAGATTTGGACTCCTCTGACCAAAGAACACTATTCCATTTTGAAACGGTCCATTTTAAATGAGCCCACAGGACACGATGGCGCTTCTGGCCCATGTTCACATACGGCTTCCTTATTGCATGATAGAGCTTTAGTTAGCATCTGCAACTGGCACGGCGGATTGTGTTTACTGACAGTGGTTTCTGCAAGTATTCCTGGGCCCATTTAATGTCAATGACACAATCATGCCGATGAGTCATGCAGAGTCGTCTGAGGACCCGAAAACCACAGCCGTCCAACAAGGGTCATCGGCCTTGTCCCTCACCCTCCAGATCCCCCCAAATGTTTTGATGATGTTATGCACTGTAAATGATAAGATTTGCAAAGCCTTTGCAATTTCATGTTGAAGAATGTTTTTAGTTTTCATTTCATTCATATTTAAAAAAACGTCCTAACTTTTCCAGAGTTCCGGTTTTATATCAGGAAATGCAGCCAGAACAGGTTAAATATAAAATATGAGATGTCATTAAATCAGTAGAATTGTTCTGACACACTCCCATTTTGGAAATTATGTCACTAGTCCACAAGTGCACAGATTGTCACATGACTGCAGCAGGATGTTCATTAGATGTCACTTAGGGACTTAAAGTGAAGGATAAAGCTTGGAGTTAATAAGGAACCTTCCGCAACATTTAAAGTGTTTATGACACCGTGGGTTCTTCTGGGCTACGATATCTTGTGTGAGGACTGATTTTGTAGAAGAACCTTCAAAAATACACTCAAGATTTGAGATTTCATAGTGGATCTAGTCAAGGCAGGTACTGTATTACTTTAGTAAATCGTCGCCTTCATTCTGCGGCTATTAAAGTATAACTAAAATTATTTGGAGAAATAAGAAAAGCCAACTCACCTCCTTTGTTTGCACAGTCAGGATGTTCAGGTTGTGCGTGATTTTTAAAACAAGAATACAGTAAGTCGAAGTCACAAACGTCCAAAGATACGAACATGCATTCGCACATGTTCAGTTGCGGAAGGTAGATCACATGTCTGTACATAGTCAAGTGCCTGCAGCGCGTCTCCTCTGCGAGTGCAGTAGAAGCCCAGCATGTCCGGAAGCGAGCGTAAAAGCAGCGGTGATGAAGCTGGTACTGCTAAAAAGCAGCGAGCAATAACGAGGGAGACTAAAGTGAAATTAATTGAGAGGATGGAGCGAGATGAAAAGGACACCGCTTGTTCTTTTAACATGAAACATTCAACCATCGGCACTATTCTAAAGAACAGGGATAAGATCATGGAACATTAGTTTTATACTGTGTATAGCCAGTTGTGTTCTCCTGGGGCCTAGACAATGTTACGAACAAATTGGACTTTTAGAACGAGCTCTCAGGATGGAACTTATCCGTATGTTGGGGACTTATTGTACCTTTATATAAAGTTCACTCGATCTGTCCGATGTCCTTCGATGAGCTTACTGACGTCAGGAGAGCCATTGTCTCACACACACACACACACACACGCACACACCAAGTGTCAGAACGTTTTGTTTATTAACAGCAAAAGTTGTTTGTATAAACAGTGTATGTTTGGCCAAACAGCTGATGTTGTGTACATGTGTTACTACAAAGAACATAAACAACTCTAACACACTCCTGATGAAATCCTGGAGAGCACAAGAGTGGAAGATGGTGTATAGGTGTTTGTCTAAAGACGAACCAGGAAGTATTCAAAAAAGAGAAAATGAAAGAGAGAGTCATAGAAAGAGGATGTAGAGGAGGAGGGCCTGGGAAATTTAACACATTACTATTTTCTAACACAAAAACCACAAATATATTAAAATAATCCCCAAGCACCTTGCCTATGTTAATATGCCTAGTAGACTGGCCCCGCCCACCATCAATACAACTCCAGTTAATGCTACCTGTCTTAGAACTCATGATAACAACACAGGTGTGTGTGTATATGTGTGAGAGAAACTGGCAGTTATAGATGTTTATAATCTCCTTTTTGTCTCTACGTTCTCGGCCCCGACGTCTCCACCGCCATCTCCGTTATGTCAAAATCCGGTATACGGAATGTGACATCACGCCATTTCCTAAAACAGTTCTGTTTCTTAGTGACTCGGTCCTGAACAGTAAAACTGCTGATCTTTAACACCGGCAAATCCTGCAAACACAAGCATGCACAAGTTACTTTTTTCTCAGTCTCTGGACGTCAATGAACAAAAAGCAGACATTTTCATTCCATTTAATGAGGTTTAATGTGTGCCGTACATTAGCGTTAAATTACGTAATGTTTGTAGACAGGATTGGGATTGCGAAGTACTACCGGACATAACCACAAGGTGGCTCATCCTCTCACCTTGCGGCCACCCATTCGATTACGGTGGGAGTGTCCTCCAGGGATAAAAGAGGACGAGACATAAAAGAACTGTTACTAGTATTGCATCAGTGGGAATTGCTAACTCCGGACTTTTCTTTTGTGAAGAGTTTGTGTACGGTACCAAAACGTTTAACTCTGTTCATAAACTCTGTATAAACACGAGAGCTAATAAATTTAGCCTGAGCGCTATTGACTTTGGAACCAGAATTTATTGTACAATAGCTCCACATCCTTCCCTATTCCCTGTAGGGATCTTTGTACCCAACACCATACTCTAGCTTCGTTACAACTGCAGTTATTAGCTAGCTTGGTGCAAATGTAGCACAATTATAAAGGAATAGAGAATATATTTTAAACTCAAGGGTTTTCATAGAGCGCAGGATTAAAATGTCAGATCAGCTCAAATCTTCAGTCAGCTCTGAGTTCAGGATTTCTTGTATTTCTAAGAGATGTTAGCGTTCAGGAAATGCTACAGCAGTTAATGCTACAGCGGTTAACGCTTCAGCGTCGTTAGCATGGAACTGTAATTATTTTCAGTACTGCAGCAACATGTCTGAGGAACATGTTAGCGTTTCTGATGGTTGTGTGCTTCCCTCTGGATCTGGGGCTTCACATTGTCTGTAGAAAAGAGGCTCATGCTACAATCTAACCCTAAATCGATCAGGAAGTTAGCGGCGTCTGTCGCTAATAAAGATACTCAGCACAGATATCGGAGTGCGTCAAGCCGCTACGGCTCATTACTGCCCGTCAGGAGCATGTGTAGTCATATGTGCAGCATAAAATCCTAAACGTTTATTATTCTCTTAACGGATGAGAGATGGAGACAAACAACTTAGGCGTCAGAGAGAAAGCCTGTGTGTGTGTTTGTGTGTGTGTGTGTGTGTGTGTGTGTGTGAGAGCATAATGTACCTGTATATTCATGTAAGAGGCAATGATGCCCCAGTCGTGTTTACACTTAGAACAGTACATTTTCTCCCTCTTGGTAACGTTGTTGAAGGTCTTGATTTTATCGTGAGGTTCAGTGGCACAGCGATTAAATATGGAGCGATCCAGCACGATGTGGTGAGATTCCTGCAACATGGGTTTAGTCAGTCGTTTAGAGTTTACGCCTCAGCACATCTTCATTTCACATTGCTTTGTTTTACTTTTATTCTTTAGTTTATTATGAATAAACAAGTTTATTATTTACGTATCTAATGCTCTGGTGCTCTGTTAGATATTCCTAATTGCTTGAAGAGTTATAGAAGACAAATAGATAGATTAGGGTGTAAAGTGCAAAAACGAGGTGGTGTAGAGTTTACGATGAAGTGTCTAGGGTGTAGAGTGTGGGGATTAAACTGTAGGGATTGGATGATATAGTGTATGGATTAAGGAGCAGAGTGCATGG
The DNA here is from genome assembly GCA_013621035.1 of Clarias magur. Classification (NCBI taxonomy): domain Eukaryota; kingdom Metazoa; phylum Chordata; class Actinopteri; order Siluriformes; family Clariidae; genus Clarias; species Clarias magur. The sequence continues at coordinate 20,173 of QNUK01001829.1, read as the reverse complement.
ATTCGTGTGTAGGGATTAGGGTGTAGGGATTAGGGTGTAGACTGCAGGGATCAAAGTGTAAAGTATATGGATTTAGAGTATAGAGTGTAGGAATTAGGGTGTATAGTGTAATGATTATGGTGCAGAATGCTTGGAGTAATGTGTAGAATGTATGGATCAGAATGTTGGGTGTGGTGATTAGGGGGTACAGCAGTCTGTGCTTTAGAGCTTAGAGTAGAAGGATTGGGATGTAGTGTGTAAGGATTAGGGTGTATGGTGTGGGGTCTAGAGCATAGAGTGTAAGAATTAGCACATAGAGTGTAGAGACTAGAGTGCAGGAATTAGGGTGTAGACTGCAGGGATTATAGCACCTTAGAGTATGGATTTAGAGTATAGTGTAGTGGATAGGGTGTAGAGTGTAGAGATTTTGAGTGTAGAGTGTAGGTATTCTGGTGTAGAGTGTTGTCATTAGAGTACAGAGTGTGAGGTTTAGAGTGTAGTGTGAAGGGACCAGAATGTATAGTGTAATGATTATGGAGCAGAGTGCATGGATTAATGGATCAGGGTGTAGGGTGTGGTGATTAGGGGGTACATTGTGTGGTTTAGAGCTTAGAGTAGAAGGATTTGGAGGTAGAGTTTGAAGGGATTAGGGTGGAGGGTGTGGGGTTTAGTGCATAAGGTGTATGAATTAGCACATAGAGTGTAGGAATTAGGGTGCAGAGTGTAAGGATTTAGAATGAAGAGTGCAAGGATTAGGGAATAGACTGCTGGGATTACAGTGTATAGATTTAGAGTATAGAGTGTAGCAGATAGTATGCAGAGTGTAGAGATTTTGAGTGTAGATTGTAGGTAATGTGGTATAGAGTTTTAGGATTAGGGTGTAGAGTGCAGAAATTGGGGTGTAGGGTGCAGGGTGCAGGGATTATGGTGTAGAGTGAAAGGATTACGGTGTAGAGTGAAAGGATTATGGTGTAAACAGTAGGTTTTAGGATGTATAGTGTAGGTCTTAGGGTGTGGAGTGCAGGGAGTAGGAGTAAATTGTAGGGATTAGGGTGTAAAGTGTAGGTCTTTGGTTGTAGAGTGGAAGGATTAGAGTGTAGAGTGTTGGGATTAGAGTGCATAATGTAAGGAATAGGGTGTAGAGTAAAAGGATTATAGTGTAAAGAGTAGGTTTTAGGGTGTAGAGTGTAGGGATTAGGGAGTACATTGTAGGGATTTGAGTTTAGAGTGTAGGGATTAGGGTGTAGAGTGAAATGATTAGGGTGTAGAGTGTAGGCTTTAGGGTGTGGTTTGCAGGGATTAATGTGTGGAGTGCAGGGCTTAGGGAGTAGATTCTAGAGATTAGGGTGTAGAGTGCAGGGATTAGGGTGTAGAGTGCAGGGCTTAGGGAGTAGATTCTAGAGATTAGGGTGTAGAGTGCAGGGATTAGGGTGTAGAGTGCAGGGATTAGGGTGTAGAGTGAAATGATTAGGGTGTAGAGTGTAGGCTTTAGGGTGTGTTGTGCAGGGATTAGGTTGTGGAATGCAGGGATTAGGGAGTAGATTCTAGAGATTAGGGTGTAGAGTGTAGGGATTAGGGTGTAGAGTGCAGGGCTTAGGGAGTAGATTCTAGAGATTAGGGTGTAGAGTGCAGGGATTAGGGTGTAGATTCTAGAGATTAGGGTGTAGAGTGCAGGGATTAGGGTGTAGAGTGCAGGGATTAGGGTGTAGAGTGAAATGATTAGGGTGTAGAGTGTAGGCTTTAGGGTGTGTTGTGCAGGGATTAGGTTGTGGAATGCAGGGATTAGGGAGTAGATTCTAGAGATTAGGGTGTAGAGTGTAGGGATTAGGGTGCAGAATGTAAGGATTAGGGTGTAGAGTGTAGAAATTTTGAGTGTGTAGGGATTAGTGTGGAGCAGAGAAGGTTACATGCTTTACTCAGTTGCATCTTAGCAGCAGGATTTAGTTTTTAGTGTATTGTGTATGGTATAGACTTATAGGATGTAGAATGTAGGATTTAATCTTTAGTGTGTAGGGCAAAGGGCATAGGGTGTAGGGTGTAGGGTGTAAGGTACCTGTAGCACACGTATGTCATCACTTAAACAAGCAAATTCCTTGCATTTTCCACACAGGAGGTTGTAACTCCCCTCAGTCCGAGGTTTCTCTGCACAAGAGTTTGCATGGGCTCTGCGGAAAATGTCCTCCTTCTGGAACCGGTCCACCTGCACACACACACACACACACACACACACATACACACACATACACACACAAAGTATGTGTGAATATCATATCATCGTATTCTGCTTCACAGATTAGAAAATGTAGTAGTAATTAAGGGAACGGCCCTCTCCTGGCTCAGATCCTATCTGACTGTAGATTTAAATGGTGATTATTCTGAATGTTCTCAAGTGGAGTTTGGTGTTCCACAGGGTTCGGTTTTAGGCCCACTGCTGATTTCTCTTTACTTGCTTCCTCTGGGCAACATAACCCATGAGCATGGTATTAGTTTTCACTGTTATGCTGATGACACACAGTTATACATGTCAGCAAAACCAGATGAGAAAAACCAGCAAAAGTTGAGCAATGCATAAAGGATATAAGAGACTGGATGTTAATTAACTTACTTCTGCTTAATCCTGATAAGACAGAAGTTCTAGTCATAGGACCACAAGCAGCTAGACGTGAGCTTTCTGATCACACTGTAACTTTAAAT
>QNUK01001829.1:0-12500 GCA_013621035.1 Clarias magur | reverse complement strand
CACGTCCTCCATGTCCCCACACACACCTGTCACCCTGCTCTCACACACACACACACACACACACACACACACACACACACACACACACACACACACACACACACACACAGACCCTTTGATCAGGAGAATAAGTGTGTGTGTGTGTGTGTGTGTGTGTGTGTGTGTATACAGGGGGTTGGACAATGAAACTGGAACGCCTGGTTTTAGACCACAATAATTCATTAGTATGGTTCAGGGCCTCCTTGTACAGCATCAGTTCATCTTGGGAATGACAGATACGAGTCCTGCTCGGTGTCCAGAGGGATTTTGAGCCGTTCTTCTTACAGAATCGTGTGCAGGTCACTACGTGATGCTGGTGGAGGAAAACATTTCCTGACTCATTTATCCAAAACACCTCAAAGTGTCTCATTAATATTTAGATCTGGTGAGTGTGAGGCCCTGGGAGATGTTCAACTTCACTTTCATGTTCATCAAACCACTCTGTCACCAGTCTCGCTGTGTGTATTGGTGTATTATCATCCTGATACACGGCACCACCTTCAGGATACGATGTTTGAACCATCGGGTGCACGTGGTCCTCCAGAATGATTCTGTAGTCCTCTGCAGTGACGTGTCCATCTAGCACAAGTATTGGGCCTCGGGAATGTCATGATGTCGCAGCCCAAACCATCACTGATCCACCCGCATGCTTCACTCTGGGCATGAAACAGTCTGGGTGGTACAGTCGCTTCTCTGGGGCGTCTCCACATCGTAACTCTCCCTGAAGTGGGAAAGACAGTGAAGGTGGACTCAGAGAACAATACATGTCTCACATTGTCCACCAAGATTTTCACTGCTGGCTCCATGGAAACCGACGTTTTTCCCTGGCACGAGTGACCAGAGGTTCGTCTATAGCAGCCGGCCGTGTACATCGATCCTGTGGAGCAACAGATGAAGAGCTTTGGTGGAAACAGGAGAGTTGAGGTGCACATTTAATTCTGCAGTGAGTTGGGCAGCTGTGGGTTTATGATTTTTGGACACAATGCGGGTTCGCACCCGGACATCCCTTTCAGACGGCTTCCTCTTGTGTCCACAGTTATCCTGTTGGATGTGGTTCGTCTTTCTTGGTGGTGTGCTGACGTTACCCTGGATACCGCGGCTCTTCATACATCACAAAGACTTGGTCACAGATGCTCCAGGGAGACGTGCACCAACAATTTGTCCTCTTTTGAACTCTGATATGTCTCCCATAATGTTGGTAATGCAGTCAGTGAAGATCGGCCACCAGGCTGCTCAAATTTAGCCATGAAACCTCCAACACTAAATTGGCCAGTTTTTCAATTTCATTGTCCAACCCCTCCATATATGTGTGTGTGTGTGTGTGTGTGTGTGTGTGTGTGTGTGTGCATGCCTGATGTCTGGCTCATTGCTGAAGTGCTCCTTGAACAGTTTGTATTGTTGCTCATAAACCTCCACTTTGGTTGCCATGAAAACCACTTTGGCTGTCTCAGGGTACTTCTTCAGGTGATGTTCACAGATCGCCACGGCAACGATAGTTTTACCACAACCTGGAAGCACACACAGAGTTATTACACACACACTTTCTCTCTTCATGTATGCACACAAACACATTGGCACATACACACACACACACACACACACACTCTGCCTCAGGTACACACACACACACACACACACACACACACACACACACACACACACACACACACACACTCTGTCTCTCTCTCTCTCACACACACACACACAATAATATACCTGTCTCTATACACACACACACACACACACTCTGTCTCAGGTACACACACACACACACACACACACACACACACACACACACACACTCTGTCTCAGGTACACACACACACACACACACACACACACACTCTAATCAGGTACACACACACACACACACACACACACACACACACTCTGTCTCAGGTAACAATACACACACACACACACACACACACACACACACACACACACACTCTGTCTCCCCAGGCATTACACACACACACACACACACACACACACACACTCTGTCTCAGGCACACACACACACACACACACACTCTGTCTCAGGCACACACACACACACACACACACACACTCTGTCTCAGGTACACACACACACACACACACACACACACACTCTGTCTCAGGTACACACACACACACACACACACACACACACACACACACACACACACACACACTCTGTCTCAGGTACACACACACACACACAGGTACCTGTAGGAGCACAGACGATGGTGTTGACTCCGCTGTACGCGGCTGCCGCGAGCTCTTTCTGATACTCTCTCAACTTCTTCTCTGTGTGTCTCTCACACACACTGGCCACGCCCCCTGCACAGAGGTCAAAGGTCACCAGGAACCACAGTTACGAACTGTATTTTTTTGGGTGTGTATAATTGGTGCTTCGTGTGTGCGTATGTGTGTATGTGAGTATGTGTGTGTGTGTGTGTGTGTGTGTGTGTGTGTGTGTGTGTGTACCCTCCACGTCCCCGACACATGGCTGAGACAGACTCATCTCACTGCTGCTCATTAGGTCGTCACTCTCACCGTCTTCTCGGTACTCGAAACATACCGTTGTCATGACAACATCATCGTCACAGTCCTGAACACAATTCCCATTCTCATCTGTAACACACACACACACACACACATACACAGAGATAACATGAATAGTATGAAGTTTTTTCAAATTAATTTAAGCTTGGAATGTGTGTGTGTGTGTGTGTGTGTGTCTGTGTGTGTGTGTGTATACCAGGCTCTAGAACCACTAGAGCGGGAAACTGCTGGCAGTTCTCCAGTGCGAGTTTAAATACTTTATACCAGTTTGATTTATCGCAGTGTCTCAGACAGTCCACTAACCGGACACTCGCTGCACTACATCCCTTCTGCTCCTCCAACTGACAGACACACACACACACACACACACACAGGTTAACATTGTGCTATAAACAGTATTAATGTTTCAGTTTGTAATCCTGACATCACTGGGCTTCATCTGCACAGCCTGGGGCTTTACTGGTCTGGCCAGGGGCTTTATCTGGGTGTGTTGGTGTGTGTGTGTGTTACTCACCGCTTTGATCTCCTCACACTCGCGATGTCTGAGACAGTCACTCATGTGTGGAAGCAGCTCTCCAGGCTTCATGTTTTTAATGATGGAGCCCTCAACTAGATCCAGCAGCTTCCTGTGAGGACTCAGATCCTGCAGCTCCGTAAAGTCCCACTTACTGATGGCCATGTGGAGACCTGTGTACTCTATACACACACACACACACACACACACACACACACACAACATACAATCTTCATAAAGTGTTAAGTAAAGCTGCACGGAGACAGAGAGAGAGAGAGCTCCAGGCTGCTCTGCTGGACCGACCTGAAGCTTGCAGAATGTCCAGGAAGCCCTGAAACCAGCCGGCCTCCTCCAGGTCCTGCATCCTGTCCAGCAGCATCTGAGCCGCCTCCGTCCGTGACGTCTTCTCCTCTGATAAAATCTTCTCCACTGATTCTGAGTTCGTTCATTCACACACACACACACACACACACACACACACACACACACGTGTTATGCATTATATAAAATTCAGACATTTTTCATGGTGACAGTTTCAAGCACACTGATTCCAGATAAAATGTTTGTAACATTAAGAACATTAAAGCTGTGAACGGACACTGTATGTTTGCTCCATCCTGTACAGATAATGTTTTTGGGATATTTACTCTTTACACTGACAATATTTTTGGCTCATTTGAGCAACTTGGTTGCGCGCGCGCGCGCGTATGTCTCGTGTCCTGGTCGCGCGCCGCTCCAGACTCCACTCCAGGTTTTCTGACTGTTTCCCCACATCGGCGTCTACCTGACCTTCCACACGGCCGCTTCCGCCCTGAGAGTGACGTCATCAACCAGCGCCGCCAGATAGAAACCGGAGAGAGACGCGGGAAAGAGGAAAGAGATTGTGATTCTGGTGTTTTGATATTTGGTTTTGACTTTTTTGCCTTCAGTGACTTTGATTATTGCTTTGGTTGCTCTTTGTACATATTTCTAGATAATTTCACAGTATGTTTGTGCACTCAGCAGTAGTAGGGGCGGGGTGCCATTTATTTTGGGAAGAGGGAATTTATTCACTGTTTTTGGTTTAGGGACTCGGGGAAGGGACCTGGATTTTTGTCTGTGTTGTTTGTTTTTTTTTTGCAGGTAATCTAGCTACTAAAAATTAATACCATTATGTTTATTATTTTGGCCTGGGTCCACCCTGAGTCTCATCCACCTCCTCCTGTTGTGTTTGTAAAGCAATACAAAGCTCATTATTTCATCAGTTAATGACTGGATCTAGTTCTTTCTGCCATATCCCACCATTTCCATCCAGTTTATAACAGAACCCTGAACCGTTCTCTTGCTGTTCGGCGACACTAGACTGGGACGTGACGCCATATTTAAGTGACAACTTTCATTTTCAAGCACAAGAAAGACAACAGCTTTATTATGTAAATGTGCTCCTTCAGTTAAAAACAACTAGTTTGAGATTTATATCTGCTCATCTTTTTTGAACTACACTAGAATGCCTCATTCCACCCCCGCTGTTAAAAAAAAAAAAAAAAAGTAACTCGTTAACTTTTACTCTGTAAGTTTTTTGTGAGCTACTTTTTACTTTTACTTGAGTAGATTTGTATAATGGTAACTTTACTTGTACTTCAGTAAAATTTCACTGAACTAACAGTACTTTTACTTGAGTACTGTCATGCACACTCGTAACGCGACCGGCACTAGGACCCAGAAGTAGGACGGTCGTGAACCAGGAGCATAAAAGGAGACAAAATGGCGCCTCACATTGCTCAGGCATTGAGTTCACCCATGCCTTTGCCGACGCTTCGCCAACTATTCATCTAGCCATTTGGCAGAGTATTCTGTGAGTACTCACCGATTCGGGTTGCTTCTTTGATTGAGTGTGTGTTGCTAGAACGCGGGTTTATTTGTGTAGATCCTTGCTCTTTGCTTTGATATCCTGTTACACTGAACTTCCAGCCTCCTAACACACAGTATGAGTGCAGATCAATCCCAGCTATCCGTTATCACCCAGATGAGGATGGGTTCCCTGTTGAGTCCGGTTCCTCTCAGGGAGTTTTTCATTTCATACTTATTTCCCTAATTTTGATTCTGTCAAGCTGTTTTCCAACCATGACCATTGCTATACAAATAAAACTGAATTGAGTTGAAGTGACTTGAATATACGAAAACAAATTTCAGGTAAACTCTGGAAAAAGATACTACTGATGTGTTATCAGTTTGCTGGATTTTGATCCCACATTTAATCAATGTAAGCAGGAACGAGCCACTGTACTGCATATGTTCTGGACATGCCCAAAGATATATTATTTGGGGAGTTTTATTTTTGATGCCTCATAAAAAAATATGCCAAATACCATTAGAACCATCCCCATTCATTGCACTTTTTGGTGTTGGCCCATGTGGTGCTTGTCTGAATGTTTCCCAGGCCTTAACGTTCCTTCTCGCTGGGAGAATAATCCTGGTTAAGTGGAAGGAGTCTTCGCCACCAGTGGGTGATAACTAGGTTAAAGAGATATTGTTTTAGACTGACAACTGTTCTTAATAAGCCACTTTTAAAATACAGGTGTACTGCACACTACCACTTAAATGTTTTTGTTTAGTGATTTATTTTCTACATTTCTACAACAATACTACAGATTTCAAAACTATGAAACAATAAGGAATTAGGTAATTATGTAACAACAACAACAACAATCAGTTTTTATTTTAAAACATGATGGTCAGCTGTTCTGGAACAGTTCCTGCAAGAACAGTATTGTGTCGAGTGCGTTTGCAAAACCCATCAAGCACCATGATGAAACTGTCCAGAAATAAACACCAGGAAGGGATCCCAAACTTCTGACCTGTAGTGTAGATCAATTCAAAACTTTCCTCTGATTTTTTTTATTATTCTTTTGTTTGATGTTTATTTATATATTTTGTTCTATTTCTTTTTCTACTGACTGGCTGTTGTTTTCTTATGGGCTGGGGGGATGGGTGAAAAAACATAGTGTACATGTCTGTGTATCTTGTTTAAATTTTGAATTAAAAAGGGTTACTTTGGGTTACAAATAGGAATATTTGAGCTGTTCTAGTGTTACACTGCAGCTGTTTGCCAGCAGATGGCTCTAGTGTGCAGCATTTTGACAGAATGCTATTTTCAATTCATTGATGCAATGGTTTCAAATGACTAAAGGAAAAAAAAAATCCCATGAAGTTCCTTCGAACAAGAAACAAGTATTTTCTGACTCTAAACTTCACCACTTCCTATCCTAGGAACTCCGAGAACACACACTAAAGTATTATTATGGGCAATGGTGGCTCAAATTATAAATCTTTTAATAATCATACTCTTCTCATGTGGCTAGTGAACACACACACACACACACACCTCCATGGCTAACACGGACGCTCACCTGGATGACGTCACACCGCCAACAGATAGCTTAATTTACAGTTTTCTAAGCACGATCTAATAGTTGGCCTTAGCCGCTTACGTCACACATAGCCCCGCCCCCTCCGCTGTGTGTACAGAGTGTGTACATCTGCTTTTTACAGCACAAAAAAGGAATTAATTCATCATCAATTAATAATAGACACGTCTTGAATTTAATCTACTCGAGGGATAAACACACATACACACACACACACACACACACAGCGGGTTGGTTTGGTCAGAGAGCAGTGTTACCGTCATCCAAGTAGGTTGTCAGGAATCCCCGGATGTAAGAGGGCCGTAAAAACCGCGCGATGTCCGGAGTGAACCTGCGCAGGAGCTGCTTCTCCATCTCATGCATGATCCTCTGTATCACACCGTCCGCTCTCTGTCTCTCTCTGACACACACACACACACACACACACAAGCAGCTTACTGACAGAAACGAAACTGAAACTCACAGCGTACAGATGAAACGAAAGTAGACACACACACACACACACACACACACACACAAATCAGTGGGAAAAGCTTGGAGGAGCAGCAGACCAAAATGGCTCCTCTCATGGAGAACTTCATTGTTCATTATGAACATGTTTATTCTGATTGATTCCTGACATACATGAGCATGGAGGAACATAAACACAAACACACCTTTCCTACCTCAGTAGAGTCTGTGAGAATCAGGAAAAAGGTCCTGCCCCCATTTGCACGTTTATTTTGCTTCCAAAGCTCCAGACCTTCTTGTATTTTTAATGTAGTTTTGAGGAACAGTTCTCCAGGCTTCCTGAAGAACTTTGTAATTTCTCTGTCAGCAGAATCAGGTGAGCGTAACGAGTGTTGTACCCAGCAGAAGAAGAGTTTAACAGTTGTTGTAAGTAAGGAGGGGACCAACCAAGAAGAGTTTTGTAAATGACCATAAGCCAGTGAGTTATACAGCGGGTGTACAATGAAGACCAGTTGAGAGAAGAATACAGGATAGAATTATGAGTTTTGAAAGGAGCATTTGTTATGAACCGGATGGCAGAGTGGTAGAGAACATCGAGCTTTTGTAGCAGGCCTTTGGATGCTGATCTGTAGATAACGTCACCATAATCAAACTGAATAACAGAATGGTTATTTGCACCAGAGTTTTCCTAGCAGATGATGTAAATGCAGAACGCATTCTATAAAGGAACCCAAGTTTTGTTTTGATCTTAGACTTCAAATTATCAATGTGTTTTGTGAAAGACAGTGTTATCTAGCCAAATTCCCCAATATGGGGACGGTGGGTTTTTTTTTTCACCAAGTCACCAAGATGGCGCCTTTGTTTGGCTTCGCCACGGTGTGTCTGGTGTTGTGCAATTTTTTTATTTGTTCTGCTATTTTTATTTTTGAATCGGCATGTACGTTTTTAAATTACGACCGGCAGATACTTTTGGACATACGACACGGTATGAAGAGCCAGAATTCGCATGCGTTCAATCTGGTGGATTTCGGAAATACAGGAAATACTGGAGACTAGGATCGGGCAAGTCCCAACGCTGTGATTTATGCGCCTCGACCCCTTAAGAAGCGTAAGAGGCAGAGGAGACGAGGCTGCCGTTCCGGTCTACAGGTACGACGAAGGTAGCTGGTAAAGCTGGGCTTTAATTGGGATTTGGTCTGTGGCGGCATGGGAGCCGCCACGGGTCTTATCCACCTAGCCCCCACTTTTCGAACGACGTGCCTGGTTCCTGTGTGGCCGGTGGAGCCGGGCCCGGCATCCAGATGGAGGCAGCAATGCGACATGCTGCACGAGTATCGTGGCGTGAACTGGGAGGTACTGATACGATTAAATCAATCATGGTGCGTTTTCCAAACCCCCGCGCAAGGGGAGCTCCACGAGCACAACGCAGCACCTGCAGCCATTCACCCCTCAACGGTAACTTAAACTTAAAGAAAAAATTATAATAACTCAACATATAAAAAGTACAACATAAACTAGGATGTGTGCACTCCACCCTGATATGAAGCACTTAAAATAAATAAACATGAAAATGAAATTACTGGTGTGTGTGTGTGTGTGTGTGTGTGTTTAATATAAATACCAAAGTAATTAACCAAACAAAATACTAAAGAATAAATGAGAAGTGAATGGATCTGTGCACACGTTTATGTAGATGCTTATACAGTCGTGGTCAAAAGTTTTGAGAATTACATAAATATTGGAAATTGGAAAAGTTGCTGCTTAAGTTTTTATAATATCCATTTGCATAAACTCCAGAATGTTATGAAGATGATCAGATGAACTGCATAGTCCTTCTTTGCCATGAAAATTAACTTAATCCCGAAAAATCTTTCCACTGCATTTCATTGCTGTCATTAAAGGAGCTGCTGAGATCATTTCAGTAATCGTCTTGTTAACTCAGGTGAGAATGTTGACGAGCACAAGGCTGGAGATCATTATGTCAGGCTGATTGGGTTAGAATGGCAGACTTGACATGTTAAAAGGAGGGTGATGCCTGAAATCATTGTTCTTTCATTGTTAACCATGGTGACCTGCAAAGAAACACGTGCAGCATCATTGCGTTGCATAAAAATGGCTTCACAGGCAAGAATATTGTGGCTACTAAGATTGCACCTAAATCAACAATTTATAGGATCATCAAGAACTTCAAGGAAAGGGGTTCAATTCTTGTTAATAAGGCTTCAGGGCGTCCAAGAAAGTCCAGCAAGCGCCAGGATCGTCTCCTAAAGAGGATTCAGCTGCGGGATCGGAGAGCCACCAGTGCAGAGCTGCTCAGGAATGGCAGCAGGCAGGTGTGAGCGCATCTGCACGCACAGGGAGGCCAAGACTTTTGGAAGATGGCCTGGTGTCAAGAAAGGCAGCAAAGAAGCCACTTCTCTCCAAAAAAAAAGCATCAGGGACAGATTGATCTTCTGCAAAAAGTATGGCGAATGGACTGCTGAGGACTGGGGCAAAGTCATATTCTCGGATGAAGCCTCTTTCCGATTGTTTGGGGCATCTGGAAAAAGGCTCGTCCGGAGAAGAAAAGGTGACGCTACCATCAGTCCTGTGTCACGCCAACAGTAAAGCATCCTGAGACCATTCAAGTGTGGGGTTGCTTCTCATCCAAGGGAGTGGGCTCACTCACAATTCTGCCCAAAAACACAGCCATGAATAAAGAACGGTACCAAAACACCCTCCAACAGCAACTTCTTCCAACAATCCAACAACAGTTTGGTGAAGAACAATGCATTTTCCAGCACGATGGAGCACCGTGCCATAAGGCAAAAGTGTAATTGTCGATAAAAGCCTCTGAAACGTATGAAGTGCTTGTAATTATATTTCAGTACATCACAGAAACAACTGAAACAAAGATCTAAAAGCAGTTTAGCAGCAAACTTTGTGAAAACTAATATTTGTGTCATTCTCAAAACATTGGGCCATGACATTACACGACATGTACATTACCCCTCAATGTGTGGCCGATGGTGGGCCATCACATCGACCGAAAACAAAATCTCAGCTGTGGCTTGATGATTCGGCAAGAAGTCTCAGACAGGTATGTAGGAGGGCTGAAAGAAAATGGAGGAAGGATAAATTGCAAGTTTCTTATCAAATTTTGAAAGAATCATTAGCTAAGTTTCAATATGCTGTGAAATCCGCAAGAGAAAAATTCTTTTCTGATTTAATTTTAAAATACAATCATCAGCCGAGAGTTTTATTTAATACATTAAGTACTTTAATAAGTCCTCTCGAAAATATTTCCAGTAATATATCGCATTTGAATAGTGATCTTTTCCTTAATTATTTTGTTGAATAATAATAAATAATAATAGTCACTCCAGCGCCCACTGCTATAAATTTGTCGATTTTTCCCCAATCACTCTTCAGTATTTAAGGGAATTAATATTTGAATTAAAGCCCTCTTCTTATCCCCATGATCTATTGCCTCCTGTCTTATAAAGGAAGCTTTTAACTGCATTGGTTCTTCCATTTTACAGATAATTAATACTTCGCTTATGTCTGGTCAAGTTCCTACAGCTTTTAAACATGCAATCGTCCAACCGCTTTTTTTTTTTTTTTTTTTTTTTTTGATTTTTCCATTTTCCCCTAATTTAGTCGTCAGGTTCAATTCCTCCTCATTACTAGGGGGGTCTACATTAAGGCTACTACTACCACTCAGCTGGAGGGTCAAGATTATCACGGCAGCCCGAACTACATGATTTCAGCCGACCACCGTGATTCTTTTCGAATCAACAACTGTGCGCTCGCCGTCATTACAAGACCGCTAGACGGAGTCACACACTGAGGACGGGCGCGCTATCTCATCTCGGCCAGCGAGCTTCACAGATTTCCTGGACTGGCTGTAGAGCCGCAGATTACTGTGGGACTGGAGCACGGCGGTAAAATTTCTCCTTCTCTATCCTCTGAGAGAGCTCGGCCAATCAGCTCTCTCTAGACCTCCGGCTGCGAGAGGTTACAGCACCACCCGGGATTCGAACTAGCGATCTCCGGATGATAGGGCGAGCGCTTTAACCACTGCGCCACTCGGAGGCCATCCAACCGCTTTTTAAAAAACAGATTTGGATGTTAATGACCTGATGAATTATAGACCAATTTCGAAGCTCCCATTCCTCTCTAAGCTACTTGAAAAGGTTGTTTATCATCAACTTCAGCCATTTCTTATTGAAAATAATATTTTGGATCCATTTCAATCAGGTTTTCGTCCAAAACATACAGTAGTACTGAATCTGCATTGATTAAAGTAACAAATGACTTGCTTATGTCTGTGGATTCGAGGGATTGTGCTGTGTTGATATTGTTAGATCGTAGTGCCGCCTTCGACACCATAGATCACGAGGTCTTGTTAGAGCGTCTTCAACAGTGGGTTGGTATTTCGGATACTGTGTTGAAATGGTTCTCATCATTTTTGAATTCTAGAACTTTCTCTGTTTCTTTTAATGAATCATCGACTGCACCAGCCCCTCTTCTGTATGGTGTTCCGCAAGGGTCTGTACTTAGCTGCGTTCTATTTTCGTTATACATGTTGCCTTTAAGCCACATAATAACAAAATATGGGGTTTCTTATGCCGATGACCTGCAGCTTTATCTGCCCCTAAAATTAGGAAATCTGGAATCGATGCAACCCTTATTTGATTGTTTATGTGATTTAAAAAAATTGATGGCCACAAATTTTTTACATTTAAAAGAGTCTAAGACTGAGATATTATTATTATTATTATTATTATTATAAGGTACATATTTGATCACACATTGAAATTTCACCCCTACTTTTAAATTCACTACCTGCCACTTATATTAGATCACATGTGAAGAATCTTGGGGTGATGTTTGACTAAATTTGAGAAGCAAATATCAGCTGTGGTGAAGTCGTCCTTTTATCATTTGAGGATTTTGTATAAGGTGAGGGGCTGTTTTTCTTTCAAGGATTTTGAGGCGTTGGTTCATGCTTTTATATCTTCACGCTTAGATTATGGAAACGCACTTTATTATGGGGTCAGTCACTCGGCACTAGCTCGTCTGCAGTTGGATCAAAATGCTGGAGCACGACTCTTGACCAAATCTAGAAAATCTTGTCATATTACTCCGATTTTAGTTTCATTACATTGGTTGTAGGTGGAATATAGAGTTATATTTAAAATGCTTTTATTTGTTTTTAAGGGGGTAACGCCTCAATATATGAGTGACTTGATTCAGTCATACTACATCTACATCTAGGCATTTGGCAGACGACCTTATCCAGAGCGACTTACATTTTTTATCTTATTATACATCTGAGCAGTTGGGGTTAAGGGCCTTGCCCAACGGCCCAACAGGGACAACTTGGTGGAAGTGGGACTTGAACCTGGGACCTTCCAAACCGTAGTCGAATGCCTTAACCACTGAGCTTACCCCTACCTCCTCACTATACTGTCCTCAGAGAGCACTTAGATCATCTGATCAATTTCTGCTTACAATTCCGAAAAGTCGACTAAGAAGGAGGGGTGACCGTGCTTTTT
>QNUK01001828.1:0-26512 GCA_013621035.1 Clarias magur | reverse complement strand
TTCTGTTATCTGTCATCACCCAGATGAGGATGGGTTCTCTGTTGAGTCTGGTTCCTCTCAAGGTTTCTTCCTATTGCCATCTCAGGGAGTTTTTCCTTGCCACTGTCACCGTCACCCTTGGCTTGTTCATCAGGGACAATCTCATTATCTAGTCACATTTTTCTTACACATATATACATTTCCATAAGTCTTCTTTTCATTTTCTTTTCATTTCTGTGAAGCTGCTTTGAGACAATGACCATTGTTAAAAGCACTATAGAAATAAAATTGAATTGAATTGAATTGAATTAATGACCAGAGAGCTGCACCAGTTGCTTGGTCCCTTGAATCAGCTGTTTTTCAGCCTTCAATATAACTGTTTTTTTTTTTTTTTTAATAAAATTGATTCTAAATTGTTACCATTTTTTTAATCGCTGGAATTAAAGAGGTGGAAAGTTTCCTCATCATAACATGCCTTGCATTGTTTTTAATCACTCTATACACAACCTGTGATTTTTTATGCTATTTTACAAATGAAAAATACAAATGGAATATTCTTTTTGTTTTTATTTCATATTTTTTTTAAGAGAAATTATATTTTATTTTAAAAAAAATAAAATAAAACTGTGTATAGAGTGATTAAAACAATACAATTCATGTTACGATAAGGAAAATTTCAATTTCTTCCATTCCAGGGATTAAAAACAGTAACAATGGCAATTTTAGAACCTGCAATCCAGAAGATGAAATTTAAAAAGAGGCCTGAAGCACTGCAGGTCTTCAGAAGAGCCTCAGATCCAAGAGGGCCTTAAAGTGGGGAGGGGTGCATTTTAGTTTCTCTGAATGTATAGGAGAGAACCGCTGATTCAAACCTGGGGATGGGTAATTTTTTTGCATTTGAATGTTTCTGACATTGTAAAGCACACACAGTAACACTGAAACAACAACAACCCAGGATAAATAGGAATAAGTGGCCCTGATTATACTGCAGAAATACTATTTAGTACAACAAAATTCCTCCGCGCTCTGGAAAACTTTATGCGTGGTTGAGCGCTGATTAGACTATTTAGGAAATTAAAGTAGAGGAAGTAAACAAAAATAGCCCACGTTTAGAAAAGCATTTTTATTTAAGACTATAAAAATAACCCTTTATTTATTTTTAGGCATGCCAGATGCCACTTTTTAGTTAGAAATGTTTAATAAAAATCTTACAATGCCCACATGATTATTATTTTAACTATTTAAACCATTAAACTTATTTGACAATTTTAGCTATTACTGTTTTATTTACTTCAAAAATAATATTAAAAACAAGAGCAATACATAAAAAAAATAGTGTTGATTACATTTGGGCTGATAAAACTGTTGTCCTCAAAAAATTAACAGATGAGGACTCATGTCCGTCAATCTGATATACAGTATGCTGGAGAAACTCCCAAGTGGGAAGACACTGCTTTGTGTAGTTCAAAGACAAGTAAACCTTTAATTGGATTTAATTGGATGGAAAACAAATTTTAGATTATATAATTTGTATGAAACATGAATTATTGGTGCACCCACTGCTGTGGAGACGTCGAGATGACACGATTATCTACATCACTACAGCTGAAACCAAAGAAATCACTAATTTATCAATTAATTATTAAAATGGCCAGAGTAAGTCTTCTTGCTGTTTTTCTCCCCGACGCATTCTGTAACTTTATGCATGCGGCTGAGTGCTGATTAGACTACGTAGAGAAGTCCAGTCTCCCAACAGACTGTATTTTATAGCGTGGGGAGAAGCCCGGGATCATTAGCGGTGATAGCTCACCAGCCGTGCCTAATTCTGCGGCCCTGCTTCTTTGCGCACCAGCAGAGGCCGTCTAGCTAGTGAGCTTTGTAGTGAGCGAGGAGCGACATTGATTTGGCCGCATTAGCCTGAGAGGCCGCTTAGCTAGTGTGCTTCAGAGTGAGCGAGGAGCGATATTGATTTGGGCGCACACCCATCACAGGTGCACGCCATGACAACTTGTAACACAATAATAATACTATTTCGAACACTTTGCAGGCTGTCGTTTGGAGAAACCAGATAATAAAGAATAAACCAGTTGTTGGGTCAAAATAACCCACTCAGGTGCTCATTTGTAAATGACTCACTACATCTCATTTGACCCAACATGAGGAACCCAACATATGTCTTTAAAGTACCAGAAATGACCCAGAATTTTGACCCAGCATAAACAACCCAACAATGTGTTTACAGAAACAACCCAGCATTTTTTAGTCTTTTTGAGTTATTTTAATGTTTTATTCTGAAAGTCTAGTTTTCCCAATTATTTCTATATCGAAAGTTTGAAGTCTTTGAATGTATTTTTTAAATAGCAATAGACAGATACAAACAGAGATAGGTGTAACAACTGTACCTCCACAGATCAGGGGAATAAGATCAAGTTCCCCGGATTACTGAGTTGATCCTTTATCCCAACCTAGTGTGTCTATGTATGTACTACCAGCACATAAGCACTAAACACGAACACCTGTGATTCCCTTGTGTGTCTGACTACTTATTCCAGTCGAACCCGTAGGGCTTCGCCTGTTCACTGTTGTGCACACTGTTTGTCTTCACCTCACTCTGTCTACGTTTTATGTTTAAATCATTTTGTTCTACTCTGCCCGTCTCACTCCCAGGACTGAGCATTGTCTGCAGGTGTGGGATCCTTGGAGGAAGGAAAAACCCTCACTAGTCGCATGGACCTTGCAAGTGCTTCCTTTTGTTTTTCCGTTCTATAGTTCAAGACTGTTTAAGTTTACCCACCTGCAGACCCTGTCTGGGAAGCCCGCTCGGGAACGCAGTGAGCGCCACGGGACTTTGTGTGTTGTCTTTTTTTTGTGTAAAAAAGAAGAAATAAATAAAAAAGGTAGTTCTTGAGAACATGGAATCTGCATCTGTGTCTGATTCTAACCAAGGAGACATGACAATAGGATGTATAATAGTTCATTCTTTGTAAATAAAATTGTCAGCTAGTGAACTTGTTTCAATGTTCAACTTCAATGGGGAGTGACATTCCCCTCTTCTACCTACTGTACATAAATACACCAATGTTTTCATGATATCACAAACATGTAGCCACACTTAATGCATGTAAATTGCACAGAATGTTAATCTGGAAGCCTTACATAAGTAAGAAGTGGAAGTTAAGAAGTGGAAGTTAAGAACACCCGTTATAGCAGAGATAACACAAAACCAGAATTTAGCAAGCGACATAATTGCTGTACAAATGCAGTTATAACACACCATTTATTATTAGGAAACAGCGTTTAAACTTCCAGCATCTTGGTAGTGTGTCTGTTTGTTAGAATATCATCTGTGTCAAACCATGCACATAAAAACGAGAATTGCGTTTGCTCATGGATTTGTATACCCTATTATGAACTGGCAAATAAAATAACATAGCAAAATGTCTTTTAAATTAAACTGGAGATAATTATATATTTGCCAAATAAATGAATAAAATCTGGAAATGCAAAATAATACATAATTTTAATAATGTTACATGAGTTGCAACATCATTCAATCGCTTACTCACTTCATGAACAGGATGCCAATCCATCGCAGGGCACACACATACACACACTACGGGCAATTTGGGAATGCCATTTAGCCTAATCTGCAGGTGTTTGGAATGTGGGAGGGATCTGTAAACTGTAAAAGAGATGAAGTGCCTATAAGGGAGAGTTTACAGAGAGTTTCCTTTTGGCTTCATTCACTTAATTAAACAGAACAACAGGAAGTGTATGTAACACAGTTCATGACAATTGAGAGGCTGCTAAACCATATCCAATAAATTATTTGTAAAATGTATATTATGTACGACAATATAGGTGCCGGTTTTTCCTTTATTGACACCAACAGCAAAGATTTATAGATTAAAATATCTCAGACCCTCAGGGAGTGAGGAAGTGTTTTAGGGACCTGGACTTCAACTAATGTTGAGTAAACAGTGTGAGCTGAGCTGCAGCAAGACTAAACTGTCATTTACTAACACAGCAATGCAGGACTTGCATGGATCTTTTGTTTCAATAGTTGGAGTATTAATGCTTGGAATCCTTCAGGGTATGTACAAAGAAAGATATATAATTGTTAATGCTCATTGAAAATAATGATTCAGAGCAAAAGTTTTCTTATTCATGCCATAAGTTAAGGAAAAATAAATGTTCAAAATTTTTATTTACACAGCATGGATGACTGCATTAAATTTTTAGATCTATGTCAAAATATAGACATTCATTAAAAGTGTTTAAATAGAAAATATTTTTTAAAAAGTTATATTACAAAATTCTGGATTATTAAAATTTTATAATTTCATTTCACATTCAGTGAATATTAAACATAATAATAATAACAACAACAACAACAATAATAATAATAATACTTTAATAACAATTTAATAATTTTAAATAAAACTTAACAGTGGTCATTGTCGCAAGCCAGACCCAAAATGAAATTAAGAGATATTAGTATAAAATGTATGAATAATATGTCAAAATGATCAGACACTACACTAAAAGCTCACCAATGCTGTTTAACATATTTCCCAAGTAACTGGCAGCAGTTATCATCCTCTATCTGCAGAAACATGGTTGGCTTTATATGGTTGGAAACCTCTTTTATCTGATTGCATAGTATATACATTTTTTAACATCTGTGTGGTTACTTCAGTTTATAAATGTAGAACACTTAAATAAAACACGACATATATTGTTTCTCCTTTTTACCGAAAAAATACAGAAACAACAGCACATTGTTCTAAACACGTTTCTGTCTGATATTTCCTCTCAGAGCTGCACTACTGAGTGGGCATATTAGCAACACTTCAGCACAGAAAACCGTGAATTAACAGAAATTAAATATCAGTTACTCCAGTTATAATTACAGCAACATTAACACAAATTGATTATCACCAAAGGGAAGAACAGAGTCTAATGGCTAGAATTTTCTCACTTTACCCATGACCCCTTGGATCTATATTACAAATGTACACTTGGTTATTTGTCAGCTTACAAATAATCAATATTTTATACACACATGGACAAAATTGTTGGTACCCTTCGGTCAATGAAAGAAAAACTCACAATGGTCACATAAATAACTTTAATCTGACAATAGTAATAATTAAAAAAAATCTATGAATGTTAACCAATGAAAGTCAGACATTGCTTTTCAACCATGCTTCAACAGAATTATTTAAAAACATAAACTCATGGAACAGGCCTGGACAAAAATGATGGTACCCCTAGAAAATACTGGAAATAATGTGACCAAAGGGACATGTTAATTCAAGGTGTGTCCACTGCACCAAACCATTATGTGATCTCTAATTGTAAGGGTTTACCTCTAGAGGGCGCGGTGCGCATGTTTTTCTGTTTGTGTAGTTTTGTTAGTCGACTCAGTTTCCCAGAAGGCACCTCGGTCAGGTGATGTCGGAGCTCACCTGAACCGAGGTAGCTAATTAGAATTGTTATAAATAGATGGTAGTTCTGGGAAACTGGGTCAAGTATTAAAGATGTCTAATGGGCATTTCTTTAGTTGGTTTTCTTTGTTTGTTTGGTTTGTTTCTTTTGGTTTTGTGTTATAATGGCTCTGTGAGGATTTGTAGTGTTGAGTGTTTTTTGATTAGTTTGCCTTCCGTCCCCGTAAGTCTTGCGAGTGTTACTAGCTCTCCCCTGTGTATGCGTTATATCTGTGGATGCTTTATACCCTGTGCATGCTTAGATCTTTGTGAGGATTAAGAACTGGATAGGTTTTAAGCCTTAGTATGTTTTAACTTCTGCTGGCACTAAACCACTAAAGGCTTAATGCCACGTACATGTGTCTGCTTTATACCTGTGCATGCTGTATACCTGTGTAGGCTATAGATATAGGTAAGTGCTAAGATCTGGATATGTTTTAAGCTCTGTATGTTCTAACTTCTGCTGGTTCTAGACTAGTAAATGCTTAATGCCACAAACACGTGTCTGCTTTCAACCTGTGTATGCTGTATCCCTGTGTAACCTTTAGATCTATGTAAGCGCTAAGAAGTGTATGGGTCTTAAGTCCCTGCATGCTCTAACTTGTGCAGGCTCTACACCAGTGTATGCTTAATGCCAGTGTATGCTTAATGCCAGTGTAAACACTAAACCTGGGTCAAATTCAAATTCAAATTTTATTTGTCACATACACAGTCATACACAGTACGATATGCAGTGAAATGCTTATACGACTGCTCCGTGACCTTAAATATGTGCTCTAAGTGGAGTGTGTGTGTTTGACGCTCGAAGGAGCGCGGAGTGTGTGTTTGCCGCTTGAAGGAGCGCAGAGTGTGTGTCTGACTTAGACAACCCAGTAGTTTAGGTGTTTAGGGGAGGGTATGTCTGTAAAGCGTATAGAGACGGTAGGGGGGTTTACGTCTTGAGCTAGTTTGCTTGTTATGTGTATGGAATTTGTGTTTAGTTATGTATAGGTAACCTGTAGGTTTCGATATGTGTATGTAATTTATATGTTTTGTTATGTGTATGTAACTGGTGATTATGTTTGAGCCTGTATTTTGGTTATATTAAAGGACTTTTATGTTGGAAAACAACCTCTCTGCGTTTATGCCCACCCTCATGTGCCCATGGCAGTCAAATAATTCAATTCAATTCAATTTTATTTCTATAGCGCTTGTAACAATGGTCATTGTCTCAAAGCAGCTTCACAGAAATGAAGAGAAAATGAAAAGAAGACTTATGGAAATGTATATATGTGTCACGAGCAACCGAAGGATAAACTGAAAAGCCTTAGCAGTTAGCCCGTGTAGCGTGGATGGTAAACCCAAACGCGGAAGCAGCACGAATAGGCAGGATAACCACGCGATTAGTCTAAGAACTCTCTTACACAAAGAGCAAGGATCTACACAAATAAACCCGCGTTCTAGCAACACACACTCAATCAAAGAAGCAACCAGAATCGGTGAGTACTCACAGAATAGTCGGCGTAGCGTCAGCAAAGACATGGGCGAACTCAATGACTGAGCAATGTGAAGCGCCATTTTGTCTCCTTTTATGCTTCCTGGAAACCCAACCGTACTACTTCCATGTCCTAGTGCCGGTCGTGTTACGAGTGTGCATGACAGTACCCCCCTCCAGGACCGACTCTCGACGGTCCTGGGGTGGAGGATACCCGATGATGGTAGTCCCGGATGAGTTCGGGGTCTAAGACGAACCGAGCCGGAATCCAAGATCGCTCCTCGGGACCGTAACCTTCCCAATCGACGAGGTACTGGAGCCCTCTGCCCCGAGGACGTGAATCAAGGATCCGGCGAACGGTGTAGGCGGGACCACCCTCAGTGATACGGGGAGGAGGAGCAGGGTGGGTGGGGGGAACCATGGGTGACGTCGTGAAGGGTGAAGGGTTTGAGTTGTGACGTATGGAATACCGGATGGATCCGGAGCGCCGCAGGCAGCTGGAGCCGGTAGGCGACAGGGTTGATGCAGAGGGTGACGCGGTAGGGGCCGATGAACCTTGGTGATAATTTCTTTGATTCTGTATGGAGGTGCAGGTTCTTTGTGGACAGCCATACTTTGTCACCTACGTGGTACAATCGTCCCGGAGGGTGTCGACGGCGATGTTGCATGGTGTAACGGGTGTTAGCACGTTGGATTGCTTCCTTGGCTAGGACCCACGACCGTCGACACCTGCGGACCAACTGTTGGGCCGCGGGTATCTCAACCTCCGGTTCTTGATGTTCGAACATCAGAGGTTGGAAACCCTGGCATACCTCAAAAGGACTTAACTTGATGGCGGAGGAAACATGGAGGTTATGGGAAAGTTCAGCCCAGATGAGGTAGCGGGCCCAGGAGCGCTGACCGTTTGTCGATGAAGCATCTCAGGTAGCGCTCCAGTTGTTGATTGGTCTGTTCCGTCTGACCATTAGTCTGAGGATGGTAACCTGATGAGAGACTGCAGGTGGAATTGATCAGACGGCAGAAGGCCTTCCAGAACCTTGTAGTGAACTGGGGCCCCCTGTCCGAGACGATGTCCTTGGGGAACCCATGCAGATGGACTACGTGCTCTAAAATCAGCTCGGCTATCCTTTTAGCTGACGGGAGTCCGGCGAGGGCCACCAGGTGCACAGCTTTAGAGAACCGATCCACAATGGTCAAGATGGCATTTTTCCCTTCGGAGACCGGCAGGCCCGTGATGAAGTCGATGGCAATGTGTGTCCAGGGCCGACGGGGAACAGGGAGCGGTTGGAGTTCCCCGGGTGTTGGTTGATTGGTGTCCTTGGCCCTGGCACACACTGGGCACGCCTGAACGAACTCGTCGATGTCCTTGGCCATAGATGGCCACCAGAAGGCACGCTGCACGTATTGTAGGGTGCGCTGCGTGCCTGGGTGCCCTGATAGAGGGGTGGAATGTCCCCATTGGATGACCTCAGTCCGGGTGTTCTTGGGGACATAGAGTCGTCCAGGCGGCACACCTGCCGGTTCGTTCTCTGCGGCTTGTGCTTGGCGAACCCTCATCTCCAGTTCCCAGCGTAGTGGGGCGATGATCTTGGAGGAGGGAAGAACAGGCGCGGGGTCCGCCCGGGGGGCGTCTTCCTCGTGCTGTCGGGAGAGGGCGTCAGCCTTGGTGTTCTTCGACCCCGGGCGGTATGATAGGTGGAAATCATAATGTTCAAAGAACAGAGCCCACCGCGCCTGCCTTGGATTTAGCTGTTTGAGATTCCGGATGGTGATGAGATTCTGGTGGTCGGTCCAGACGATAAACGGCTCCCTGGCGCCCTGGAGCCAGTGTTGCCATTCCTCCAATGCCCACTTTATGGCCAGCAGCTCGTGGTCCCCTACCCCGTATCGCTGCTGAGTGGGGTCAAATTTTTTGGAGAAGAAACTACAAGGGTGTAGCTTCTGGTCTGGACCTCGTTGGGAGAGAACAGCCCCGGCGCCCACATCCGAAGCATCCACCTCCACAACGAATGGTTTGTTTGCATCTGGATGGAGAAGAATCGGGGCGGTGGTGAATCGACGGCAGAGCTTGTGGAAAGCAGAGATGGCGGTAGAGTTGAGTTGGAAGTGATGAGATGATGGCCGAGTCAGAGCAGTTAATGGTGCTGCAACCGTACTGTAGTCCCGGATAAAGCGACGATAGAAGTTTGCAAACCCGAGAAACCGTTGAAGTTGTCTGAGAGTCTTGGGTGGGGGCCAATGATGTACAACTTCTAGCTTCTGTGGGTCCATGGCCACACCCTGGGACGAGATGACAAAGCCCAGGAACGTGGTGGAGCTCGTGAAAAGCGCACTTCTCCAACTTACAGTACAGCTGGTGAGCGAGCAGTCTCTTAAGAACCGCTCTGATGTGTTGAACATGTTCTTCAACGGAACGAGAGTAGATAAGGATATCATCCAGGTAGACAAATACCCATCGGCCCAACATGTCACGGAGAACGTCATTGATGAAACGTTGGAAAGCTGCTGGTGCATTACAGAGACCAAATGGAATGACTAAACTCTTGTAATGTCCAGTGGGGGTGATGAATGCCGTCTTCCACTCATCGCCCTCTCTGATACGCACCAAGTTGTAGGCGCTCTGGAGGTCCAACTTTGTAAAAATGGTGGCACCAGAGAGGGCGTCCAGGGCAGAGTTGGTAAGAGGCAATGGGTGTCGGTTTTTTATGGTGATGTTGTTGAGCCCCCGATAGTCGACACAAGGACGTAGTTCACCGAATTTCTTCTTTACAAAGAAGAATCCCGCGGCGGCAGGCGAGGAGGAGGGTCATATGGTGCCTTGGCGGAGAGCTGAGGATACATACTCCTCCATCGCCCGCGTCTCAGTGGTGGAGAGAGAGTACAGGTGGCCACGGGGGGGAACAGAACCTGGCTGAAGTTCAATGGCCAGGTCGTAGGGCCGATGAGGAGGTAGGTGAGTGGCACGTCTTTTGCAGAAGACTTCAGCCAGGTCCCGATAAGCCTCAGGGATGGCGTTGGTGTCGACATCAGGGGCCTCGGACTCCCTAGAGCACGTCCCAGCCGGTGCCCGCAGGCAGAGTTCGAGACAGGTCGGCCCCCATTGGAGGATCCGGTTCTGAGACCATGAGCTGAGAGGATCATGCTGCAGAAACCAGGGGTGTCTGAGGATGATGGGTGGAGAGGAGATGGAGGTGAGGTGAAATCGGACTGTTTCCTGGTGTTGGTCGATGACGAGGGTTATGGGTCGAGTCTGGGCGATGATGGGGCTGGAGGAAAGGGGCCGACCGTCGACAGATGTAATCCGAACTGGCTGGGATAACGCTTCAGTCTCCAACCCCAATCTTTTGGCATATGAAGAGTCAATAAAGTTTCCAGCGGCACCGGAGTCGATGAATGCAGAACTTTTGACTCGTTTGTGGCCAAATTGGAGGTGTACGTGAACCGTGAGACGAGAGACGCTGGGCATGGTGGCGGAGAGATGGAGGGAGCCCGGTGAACTGCTTCCATGGTTCACCGGGCCTGGGCGTTTCCCGGGCGAAGAGGGCAGATGGCTCTATGGTGTGCTCCTGACCCACAATAGGCACAAAGTCTCTCCCTGAAGCGTCGTTCTCGTTCAGCAGCGTTCAAGGAGGTGCGTCCTAATTGCATGGGTTCCCCGGCTCCAGTGTCAACCACGGCGGGAGATGGAGATCCGGTGGGTGCCATAGCGGTGGTGGTGAAGGCTGGTGGTCGGGATGTGGCGTGTGAAAAAGATGGCGTGATGGGCGGCAGGGTCCGAGAGGATGGCCTCGGACGGGAGAGCAGGCGCTGGTCAATCCGGAGAGCGAGCTGAATCAGTCCCTCTAGTGTGGTGGGAATCTCCCGTCCGGCGAGTTCATCTTTTATGCGTGAAGCCAGTCCCTCGTAGTAGGCCGTCCGGAGGGCGGCGTCTCCCCAGGTGGTCTGCACGGCGAGAGTACGGAAATCCACGGTGTAGCGACTCACGGACGACCCTCCCTGCCGCAGGTGGTACAATTTCATATCGGTCTCCACCTCAGCAGCAGGATGTTCAAATGTTAACTTTAGTTGACGGGTGAATTCTCCATATGAATAAGCAGTGTCTGAATCTGATTGCAGAACCGCCGTGACCCACTCAGCTGCCTGCCCGGATAGCAATGAGACGAGAAGCGCAACGCGCAGTCGGTCTGTGGAGTATCTGGTGGAATTGAACTCAAACACAAGATCCAATGCGGTTAGAAAAACGCTGCATTTCCCATCTGTGCCATCCCACTTATCCGGTAGACCTATGAAAACATCAGAAGAGGAGGGGTGCGACGCTGCAGCCGCTGCGACGGGCGTGGCAACAGCCGACTGAGCAGCCACCCCGCGGAGCATCACGTTCTCCTGCCGTAACTCCGCCACCTCGCGGCGTAAGGCCGCGACGTCTTGGAGGTCCCTTTGGAGAGACGCGACTTCACCACAGAGCTTATTGATCAGTTCGGCATGTTGGTCAACCACATCACAGAGGCGAGCAAACTCCGCTGGGTTTACTGCTTTTGGCTCAGTCATTTTGTCACGAGCAACCGAAGGATAAACTGAAAAGCCTTAGCAGTTAGCCCGTATAGCGTGGATGGTAAACCCAAACGCGGAAGCAGCACGAATAGGCAGGATAACCACGCAATTAGTCTAAGAACTCTCTTACACAAAGAGCAAGGATCTACACAAATAAACCCACGTTCTAGCAACACACACTCAATCAAAGAAGCAACCAGAATCGGTGAGTACTCACAGAATAGTCGGCGTAGCGTCAGCAAAGGCATGGGCGAACTCAATGACTGAGCAATGTGAAGCGCCATTTTGTCTCCTTTTATGCTTCCTGGAAACCCGACCGTACTACTTCCAGGTCCTAGTGCCGGTCGTGTTACGAGTGTGCATGACAATATGTGTAAGAAAAATGTGACTACATAATGAGATTGTCTCTGATGAGCAAGCCAAGGGTGACGGCGACAGTGGCAAGGAAAAACTCCCTGAGATGGCAATAGGAAGAAACCTTGAGAGGAACCAGACTCAACAGGGAACCCATCCTCATCTGGGTGATAACAGATAACAGAAATTGTATAACATCATGTGTGTTATGCAGATGAAAGTTCAATATAACAGAAGTTATTTAAATTAACACAAAGTCCAGTTCAGCACAGGGATGAGTCAGTAGGTGCAGAGGGCAGATGGGGGTCTGGATCACTGGGAGCTCAGGAGCAGCAGGGGTAGTTCCAAACCCACATGAAGAAGAATTCAGCTGGAGCAGGTCCTTCTCTGGATGCCTCAGGAACCTTGCAGGGTTGGCCTCAGTCTACTGAAGCTGGCACAATCTCCAGATGGCTCGGGATGGGTAGAAAGATAAAGAGCAGGTGAAAAGAATTAGCGTGGTTGCCATTCAGGACAGATGTACTGGAGTATCAGGTAAAGAAATTAATTATGTGTATGCCAGATTAAAGAGATGCGTCTTGAGTCTACTGTGTCTGAGCCTCGAACACTGTCAGGAAGGCTATTCCAAAGTTTTGGAGCTAAATATGAAAAAGCCCTACCTCCTTTTGTAGATTTTGATATTCTGGGAACTACCAGTAGTCCGGAGTTTTCTGATCTTAAGCAGCGTGGTGGATTGTAACGTATCAGAAGACTGGTTAGGTATGTGGGAGCTAGACCGTTTAGAGCCTTGTACGTAAGTAATGCTATTTTGTAATTAATTCTAAACTGAACAGGTAGCCAGTGCAGGGATGATAATATTGGGGTTATATGATCATATTTTCTGGATCTAGTGAGAACCCTGGCGGCTGCATTTTGGACTAACTGTAGCTTGTTAATTGAGGATGCAGGACAGCCACCCAGTAATTCATTACAGTAGTCCAGTCTGGATGTCATGAATGCATGAACCAGCTTTTCTGCATCAGATACAGATAAAATGTTCCTAAGCTTGGCAATATTTCTGAGGTGGAAAAAGGCTGTTTTTGTAATGTTTGAGATATTATTTTCAAAGGATAAATTACTGTCTAATATTACACCCAGCTCTCTTTAGGGTGCGAGTATGACTATTGTACCATGGTGCAAGTGTTTTATCTCTGACTTTTTTTAATCTGATGGGAGCAACAGTGTCTAATGTACTGGTAAAAATAAAGCCCATGCTGCTAGTCACTTCATCTAGATCGTCTGCATTTAGGGGTCTGATAAGAAATTGGGACAGATCCGGCAGATTACTTGTGAATTTGTCTTTAGTAGTCGGATTAATATTTCTACTGAATTGATAACGTGGGGAGGCACAGCTACACTGTTCTACAGGAGTATATACTAAGAGAATATACAGAGTATATACTAAGAGATGATGATCTGTGATATCATCACTTTGAGGTAGAATGTCTATATTAGAGACATCTATACCATGGGATATAATTAAATCTAGCGTATGATTAAAGCGGTGAATTGGTCTATTTATATTTTGTTTAACCCCAAAGGAATTTAGCAAATCTATAAATGCGAGTGCTGAAGCGTTGTTAGCATCATCTACATGAATGTTAAAGTCTCCTACTATCCCTACTTTGTCAGAGTTAACCAATAGGTCTGATAGCAGATGTCCAAACTCTTTAAGAAAATCGACATATGGCCCTGGGGGTCTGTACACGGTGGCCAGAACGAAATGTAGCAAGAGTTTATTATGTATTTCGCTGAGTGCAACATTAATGATAAGCACTTCAAACAAGTTGAACTTCGGCCTTGTTTTCTGAGTAACAGTGAGAACATCACTGTAGATAGTTGCGACACCACTACCACAACCAGTATGACGGAGTTCGCGCTTATAGAAATATCCTGACGGAGTAGACTCATTTAAACCAATATATTCATTTGGTCTGAGCCAGGTTTCAGTAAGGAGTGCGTCAAGACAGCAATCTGAGATAATTTCATTAACAATCAGTGCTTTAGGTGCAAGGGATCTGATGTTGAGAAGCCCAAACTTTAGAGGTATATTTTGATTACTTATTTGGCCTTTTTCTGGTTTTATAGTTAGAAAAATTAGATTGTTTCGAGCGATTTTTAACAAATTTATTCTTTTTTCTCACTATTCGGGGAACAGACACAGTTTCTATAGGACAAGCTATGTGTGCGCATCTATCAGTATGGTGAGTTGCATTGTGGCTATTATGTTTGGAATCTAAGACACGACTTACCGCCAGTCAGATGGTTCGTAGTGTCCTGGAGATGTTGTCTGAGAGGACTGCTGCTCCAGCTCTGCTAGGGTGCAGTCCATCGGTGTGGTAGAGCCTAGGACACTCAGAGCCTAGGACACCCAGAAAACATTCCAATTATCAACAAAGGGTAATCTCTGTTGTTGACACCAAGATTGTAACCATTCATTAAAAGCAAACAATCTACTGAACCTCTTGATTCCTCGCTGGAATGTGGGAAGCGGTCCAGATACAATGATCCTTGTCGTGGGTGATGTGCTGCAGACCTTCTCAACCAGGCTCCTGAAGTCCTTCTTCAGGATCTCCGTCTGCCTCAGCCTGGTGTCGTTCATGCCAGCATGCAGGACCACAGCTCCAAAGTTCTCCCTCAGGGCCGCAGGCACCTGTGCAGCAACATCAAAAACACGAGCACCAGGTAAACAGCGAGTGCGAACCTTACCTTTAGCCGTGGTAGCACGGACGTGCCGGACGATGGAGTCTCCGATGACCAGCTCGTCGTGTACCGTCTCGCGAAGAGGAGAGGGTCGGGATCTCGAAGACGGGCGGCGGCGGAGGGGGAGAGGTCCTCGCCCGGGGCCTAGCGCGCGTCTTCCGCTGCTGCTGTATCCAGGCTTCGTGGTATCCCGGCGCCGAGGTGAAGGAAACCTGGGCAGGCTGCGTTCGTGGTGCGCTGGACCTGGACAGAGAAACACACGGAGTAGAGGTTGTGGAAGGATGTGTGTCATGCCGAGAATTTACCTGGGACAAGTGAGCGTCAGACTGTGACGATTCCAGCGTGGCTTTCCGCTGTCATAGCTGTGCCAGCTTCACCTGTAGGTCACGGATCTGCTTCTCCAAGGCCTCCATCTCCAAATCTGCCGATGTGTCCTCACCTGCACTCAGAGGCAGACACACAACCGACATGGTGGCAAAAAACGGAGATAATCGATGTGGAAAACGCATAGGCAAATTTGTGATAGCTGGGCTAACGGGCTAGTGATGCTAATGGGATAGCCGGCTAGACGCGGGTGCGTGGCAAAACTATTAAAACTTAGCGATATAAAAGGAGTTTTGAGTGAATATATTATAAATACTTATAAATACTTATCTGTTATATATTTGCTCTTCATAAGAAGACAAAAAGTTAGAACGTCAATCTGGATTAATCTGGAAAATTGGTCAGTCAAATGGCAGCACATTTCTCATAGACACTGTTACAACCCGCAACATGTTGGTTGCTGGGTGTGTGTTTTATGTGTCTGTGTTGCTGTGCTTTGTCGCGTGTGTGTGTGTGCCTACTCGCGGGCTTTGAAGTATTTCGTATGGCCTGGTATGAAAAGAGATGTCACTCAATACTGCAGGTCTTGTCACACATGTCAACTCGTGGGTAAGTCAAATCAAACCATTCCTCCTGCACCCTTGAAACCTATTTCAATTGAAACTGAACCCTTTTGGTTGTGTTGGTCCTCTGCCGAAAACGTGCTCTGGAAATTGCTATTTGTTAATGCTAATGTGTGCCACAATGCGTTATCCAGAAGCTATTCCTATGCGCACTTTAAAGTCAAAGACAGTTATTAAAGCTTTGATTAAATTTTGTACTACCTTTGGTATTCCCAAGTGTATCCAGACTGATCGTGGCTCTAACTTCATGTCACGGTTGTTTTATCAGGTAGTCAGAGAACTCCAAATAGATCATCAGGTATCTAGTGCTTATCACCCAGAGTCACAAGGGGCTTTGGAATGATTCCACCAGACTTTTAAAACAATGTTGCATGCCTATTGTGTGGAAAATAAAAAAGACTGGGATGAAGGGGTTCCTCTCTTCCTCTTCGTGATGCAGTACAAGAATCCTTAGGATTCAGCCCATCAGAACTTGTGTTTGGACATGCTATTCGGGGTCCCTTAAAGGTTTTGCAGGAACAGTGGTTGGCTCCATCACCGATTTCCCAACAGAAATCCATTGTAGCCTATGTTCGTACTCTCAGGGAACGCTTGCAATCGTGCCAAGCTTTGAAATCTTGTCAGCACCAAATGAAGACGCGGTAGGATCGTAAAGCTGTCTCCCATTCATTCAGTGAAGGAGAACAAGTATTGGTTTTATTACCCATCCCTGGCTCTTCCCTTAAGCCAAAATTTAGTGGTCCATACAAAGTAAAACAAAAACTCAGTCCCACTAACTATTTGCTTTGTACACCTGATCGCAAGTGTAAAACTCGTGTTTGTCACGTAAACTTGCTTAAAAGAGATATAATGTTTGCACATCCTCTCCTGACTCAGAACCAAGTTCATCTGTGATACCTGTAACTGCTACATCAATAGAAGTTAATGTAAGCCCTGCTGAATATTTTCCTGAAGTAGATGAGCTGGACTTTGGTAGAAATGGTGTGTTCTCAGCTCGCTTGTTATATTCAGATGTGTTGCATCAACTACCTGAAGAATTAGCAAATTTGCCCAAAGCATCTCAAGCTGATGTCATAGCCCTGATTCAGAAATTTCCCAACCTATTTTCTTATGTTCCCTCTCGGACATCTGTTCTTGAGCATGATATCGATGTGGGTGAACATGCTCCAATTAAACAACATCCATATTGTTTAAATCCAACAAAGCGTGCAGTTACGAAGAAGGAGACCGACTACGTAATTGAGAATGGGCTAGCTGTCCCTAGTACAAGTTCGTGGAGTTCTCCCTGTATTTTAGTACCCAAGTCAGATACCTCATTTCGTTTTTGTACAGGTTATTGGAAAGTCAATGCTATAACGAAGCCAGATGCTTTTCCTCTTCCTAGGATGCATCACCTCGTGCATCCGAAATTTCAGCTTTTGCTACACCTGATAATTTTTTGCAGTTAAAAAATGATACAGTTATGGCCTTTGGACTCCGAAATGCTCCTGCTACTTTTCAGAGACTCATGTCCCCAATTGTGCTGACTACCTGGATGATGTAATTGTTTATTCTGATATTTGGGAACAACATCTACAGACACTAGAATGTGTGTTTACATGATTCTCAGAAACCTCACTAGTTCTTAACTTGGATAAATGTGAATTTGGGAAAGGTGTGGTATCCTTCAGTGGTAAGGTAGTTGGGCAGGGTGTAGTGAAACCCGTAGATGCTAAGGTCCAATCCATTAAGCAATTTCCCATCCCAAAGACATGTCGTGAGCTGCGACGTTTCTTGGGTATGGCTGGGTATTATCATTGTTTCTGTAAGAATTTCTCTGATGTGGTGTTGCCTCTCACTAACCTACTCCGCAAGGATGTTATCTTTCAGTGGTCTTCAGAGTGTCAGCATTCTTTTGACTTCGTCAAGCTCCTGCTATTTAGTTCTCCAGTACTTGCTGCTCCTAATATGAGTAAAACTTTTAAACTAGAAGTGGATGCTAATGGTACTGGGGCTGGAGCAGTGTTGCTTCAGGAGGATGATCGTGGAATCGATCACCCCATTTGTTATTTCTCCAAGAAATTCTTGAAACATCAGCTTAACTATAGCACCACTATAGAAAAAGAAGCATTAGCGTTATTAATGGCTATACAGCACTTTGAAGTCTACATTGGTGATAGTTCAGCACCTAAACAAGTTTTTACGGATCACAACCCCCTAGTTTTTCTTCACCGCATGTGTAACACCAACCAATGACTGATGCGTTGGTCTCTCATTGTTCAGGGTTTCAATCTGATGATTTCTCATAAAAAGGGAACACTAAACATACTTGCAGATACCTTTTCTCATTGTTAAGAATTTCTTTTTTTTGTGGAATGAAATTTAGGTGAACTTAGAAGTTCACATTTGTGTGGGGGGGAATGTCACAACCTGCAACATGTTGGTCGCTGGGTGTGTATTTTATGTGTCTGTGTTGCTGTGCTTTGTCACATGTGTGTGTGTGTGTGTGTGTGTGTGTATATTGTATCCAGGTTGCGCGCCGATCTGGATCCACTCCAGGTTTTCCGACTGCCACTGCTTGACCTTCCACACGTGCGCTTCCGCCCTGAGTGATGTCATCAACAAGCGGACCATTTATAAACCGGAGAGAGACACGGGAACGGGGAGGCGTGTAGGCGAAGTGCTGGTTGTTTTTGGAGAGGTTTTTTGTGATGGTGAAATTTTGAGATTGGATTGTGTATTCTGGTTTTTGACTTTTGGCTTTCCTTTTGACTTTGATTTTTGCTTTGTCCTTTTGGTTTGGTTGCTGGCTTTGTAAATATTGTTTGTCATTTCACTGTATGTAAGTGCACTCACTGGTAGTAGGGGTGTGGCTGCCCATTATTTTTGGGGAAAAGGATTTTTGTTCACTGTTTTTGGTTTAGGGAGACAGGTAAGGCATCTGTATTTTTGTTTGTGTTTTCTTTGCTAGGTAAGTTAGCTTCTAAAATACAGATATCTTTTTGTTTATTATTTTGGCCTGGGTCCACCCTGAAGCTGAGCCTGGTGTTGTGTTTGTGTCTTCATTTGCATGTGCTGTTTGTAAAGCAATACAAACATCACTAGTTTGTAAATTACCATATCTGTCTAGTTCTTTGTTACATTACACCACTGTGTTCCTCATTCACCAAACAGTTTAAAATAGAACCCCGAACCAATTATTTACTGTACGTCCCAACCCTAGACTGGGATGTAACAACAATTTAAAATCTACAGTATATTAAAGTACTTCAACACATCTTTGCAGTATGACATTTTATATTTAAATATTTTCAGGTTAACCTTGTGGTTCAGTGGAACCTTGGATTACGAGCATAATTCATTCCGGAAGTGGGCTCGTGTTCCAAAACACTCATAAACCAAATCATCATTTCCCATAAGAAATAATAAAAACTCAAATTATTCGTTCTACAGCCCCCCAAAATAAATACATAAAAATAATTAATACAATCTATAAAATGAAAATGAAACAAATTAATCTGCATTTTACCTTAAAAAAAAGTACAAATAAATCCTGACAGATAAGTGTTTCCGTTGGTGCGCGCAGGTGCCGTGTGTGTGTCTGTGTGTGGAATTAGCCCCTTCCCTCGCCACGTTTTACACAGTAACACTCCTCCTCCCTCTCCTCACCTCGCTTTTTAAGATTCACAACAAACACACACACACACACACACACACACACACACACACAACAGAAACACCGTTTTAACAGGAAAAAAAAAATCTCTATGAGACCGGCACGAGCGCATATTAACGGACTCACTTTTTAAGTTTCACAACAAACGCATAAACACAGCGGAAACACGGTTTTAAAGGAAAAAAGCGAGACTGCCACCATTTTAACAGGGAAAAAATAAATATCTGAGACTGGCATGAGCGCATACTAAGGGAATCACTTTTTAAGTTTCACAACAAACACACACATAGAACAGAAACACCGTTTTAACAGGGAAAAAAGAAACCTCTCTGACCTGGCGTGAGCACATACTAAGGGAATCACTGCGGTAAAGTAAAAAAATAAAAAATAACCAGCACCTTACCTTTGAAATGAATCGCGACAGAGCAGAGTTTCTGTGTGTTTGTGAAACCGGGTAGGTGGTGAAAAAGCGAAAGAGCGTCTGTGTGTGTGTGTGTGTGTGTGTGTGTGTGTCGGTGTCAAATTACGCGCAAAAGCATTAGAGACGAGCAGAGATCTGGGGGGGGGGAGGTGAATGGGGTGAGAGAGTCACGCTCGGTGTCATGCGTGATACATGATACTTGGCGCTCGTAAACTTAATCCTTAATCCTCGGCGCTCGTAAATTTAAACTTAATCCTTTAGGCTCGTAACGCCTAATACTTGCTCGGTTTCCGATTAAAAATTTATTAAAAATCTTTGCTTGGTTTGCAGAACACTCGTAAACCACGTTACTCACAATCCGAGGTTCCACAGTATAATTATTTATTATTGTGCTTTTACATATCATTTTACATACAATTGAATGTAAAGCCTTAACAAATAAAAACTTAGCCGCTACCATATTTATCTCAATACATACGTTGGGGTAACAATTTTAGAGATAGAAACATGTGCACAACACACACACACACACACACACACACACACACACACACACACACAGTATCTCTTCATTTTCTCACACACTTTCTCTTCATGTATAATTTTTTTTTCTGAAAGTGGTTTATCTACCTTTTCTGACTGACACACAATGTGGTTCAATGTGCTAAAACACCCACTGCTTAATAAAGTATATAGACATGCACTAAACCACATGTTAATTCCACTTACTTGTGGGCAGTCACTAAGGCCAGAAAAGTAAATAACTAACACACACCGTTTTTTTTTTTTTTTTTTGTAATGGGTCATGTTTAGAAAAAAGAACACTGCACAGGACAAATGTTGCTGTGTGCATTAAAATTCTAAAAATATAACTTTATCTCCATACATAGCATCTTCAGTAAAAAATGAAAAGAGTGAAAAAAAAACTCTGTTTTACACTGACAGACCATCGATCATCAAGAGTTTTCATCAAGAAATGCACATTATTGCATGAAATCTTGAGTGTTACAAAGCGAACCCATCCCAATCTGCATGAGACTGGCTAATGAAATTTGAAATAATTAAAGTATATCATATATAAATGTTAGTGATTGGAACACAAATACTTTGTTGCGCATAAATTAGACTTCATGTAGTAGAAGTGTGTATTAGAAGCAAATAGGACCTTCCAGAATCTGTTCAAATGTAGGACATTTGTGTGGTCATGAAGACTGTAAGGCAATAGGAAATGATTGACACACACATGCACACAAACATACATACAAATACAGCTTCTCAATCATAGTCATTCCCTCTTCTCGTTTTGTTCTGGATATTTGATTATGTTAAGCTTAACCCTCCTTGCTTGTGTATTAATTATGTAATGTTTAGTTGCCTGTGTCACATGAAAGTAAACAAATAATTTAAAAAAAGTTCCAACACTGATTAAACTCAAAATTGTAGAAACATACGTACAATAAAAACATACTGTTCAGCTGAGAAGATATTATAAAATCTAAAAACATACAAGATATTTTGTTGTAGAATCATTGCTTTCAGTTTCAACTGTGATTATTACTATTATTACTTTTTCTTATTATTATTATTCTTATTAACAAAGCAAGCAAATCACTTATTCCTCTATTACTGCCAAGGCATCTTGCCTGTTAGTGTGACCTGTGGAAAAATAAACCAACAAAAAAAAGAACCATTTCATATTTATTATGTAAATTTAGTATGTAAATTTATTGTATATACAGTACAGACCAAAAGTTTGGACACACCTTCTCATTCAAAGAGTTTGAATTTGTAATATGGCAAGAAAAAAGCAGCTAAGTAAAGAAAACCGAGTGGCCATCATTACTTTAAGAAATGAAGGTCAGTCAGTCCAAAAAATTGGGAAAACTTTGAAAGTGTCTGTCTGTGTGTTTGAAAGTGCAGTTACAAAAACCATCAATCATTTGGGTTAAAGAACACAATAAAAAAGACAATAGAGAAAACTCTTTGAATGAGAAGGTGTGTCCAAACTTTTGGTTTGTACTATTACTATATATATATATATATATATATATATATATATATATATTTTTTTTTTTTTGTTCTTACCGTGAGCTCTCTTACATTTTACACCTAGAATGATGGTTACCAAAAAATATGGGAAGGCTGCCAGAAGACTGCTGACGAGTTTGAGCTCTAACACTGTAGTTTCTACTGGTGAGATAACACACACACACACACACACACACACACACACACACACACACACACACACACACACACACACACACACACAAATCTTAATGCTACAAAATACAAAGACTTTCTAAATGCAGCAACAGTTTGGAGACGCATACGTGAGTCAAATCCACAAATTCTTTTTTTTTTTTCAAGCGGCTTGTTGTCTTTTATGGATAAGCAGCCAAGAGCAGCATACTCCATCATGACCAAGTGAGTGATAGGATATAAATTAATTTCCAGCACTAAAAATCTGCTGTAAGCTCTGCTACTAATTTTATACAAAGAAATATTGAAGTTGATTGGTTGGTTCTTGTTACATGACCTGTGGGGCTCTTGCAGCTGGAATTTGTTCATCTCACTACAGCAAAGATGTGCATGAAAAATATGTGAGCATTGCAAGGGTGCTGCTCTCTATTATGAGCCCAATTGTTATGTCTTTCCACTTAAAATAACACAGTTGAGCATGCAAAAGTTGTGACATGTGAATGGCTCTCAAACAAGTCAAATGGGACTGTATGACTTTAATTAGCTGCCTAAACCTCAGCACACACACACACACGCAAATTAAAAGTAGGAAACATACATTTTATTCTATTTTATTATTGTATTCTTCATTTGAGGCAGGCTGGGTCCAGACTGATTTGCTATGTGGTCCGGATATTAACTGGAGTCCGGAGAAGCCCTGTTATGGTACTTGAAGGTGAGAATAAAGATAAATTGATTGAATCAATAAGACAGTGCAAATTTAATTCATTTATGTTTATTCTCACCTTCAAGTGCTCCAAAACAAGAAGAATATAAGTAATGTCAACTTTTTATTTTATTTTATTTTGATCAGTCAGTGGAAATTTTAGCAATAAAGAGCCAATCCAATACATAGTTGAATTTTTTATGAAAAGAAGAAAATAATGAGGTTTTTACTTCAAATAATGAAGTACAAGATCTCCAACATCTTGTACTTTGATGGGAGAGTCAGACCGCTGAATAAAGTCTTTTCCAGCACAGTCGGGGGTGATGGGTATGTGGGGCACAAACAAAATTAAACTTTTAATAATTGTATGTAAATAGCCATAAGGAGTGCTGTAAAAGCACTGAGTGCAAGCAGATCACTTGACTGCTGCTTAATTAGAAGATCAGGTCGATCTGGTTCTTTAACTTTTTTTCTTTCTTTGTCCGATATATAGCAAATAAATTACAGAATTTTCTCTCATATTTAGCTGGCTTCCACATCAATCACTATTCAATACATTACCTAACAATCTGCTGACCGTTAATAAGACTCGTTGAGAATAGTCAAATTGCATGAGCCCAAATATTTAAAAACAATATTGCTTTGCTAAGAACAAAAATGGGAGGGTTCGGGGCGCACAGTGCTGCACCCCAAGGATGATTTAAAAAAATCAAATTAGAGCTCAGCCTCAAATCACATGCTTTTCAAAAATTTACGTGACACAAGACACAAATTAACGTAATACAGTTTAGTGTTTTTTTTTATTGCAAAATTAATTTTATTAAGAGATACAGTCGAATATTATGACTAAATGACTATTTCATTATTAAAATAAATAATTATTATGTTAAATAATTACATGTTAAAGTAGCATTCTTCTCTGCCTAACTTTAAGGGAACGGTGCCCCTGCGCCCCATATTAACCAGCCGCCACTGACTGTAGTACTGTCTGAAACAGCGAAAAAGGCAAAAAGTGCTATAAAGCAAAGCTGCCTTCAAATAATGAAGTTAAACATTTAAAAAAATGTACTTTATAAAAAAATACACACATTATTATTAAACTTCACATATTAATTATTTTAAATGTAACAAAAATGCATCACTGGACTCAGGTAACCCATTGGCAGTTTTATGCTTAAATTAGGTTGTAGGTTTTTCTGAAAATTTACTTTAATTTCAATTTATGCTTTTAGTGGAAATTCCTTGTCTGGAATCTGCTGCCACATTTAATGTAGAATTCATAAAATAAACATTTAAGTCCAAATTTGTTTAAAAAAAATACAAATTAATAGCTAACTGTGTTAACTGCGGTTACTCACTAGTGTCCTGAACAACTGTATACTCACTTTGAATATGAACTTTAATATTCTCTGTAGTATATTGCTTATCAAGTCCAACTGCAACAATTGAAAATGTTCCAGCATCTTGGCGTTGAAGATCTTGTATAGTTATTCCAATAATATCATGGAGAGCTTTTAATCTTCCACTAAACTGAGATTCTTCAAACGTGTAATTATGGCCTGGAAAGTAATCAGCAAACCTTGTCTCATTAAAGTTCCAATTAACAAATAACAGTGATTCCTTTTGAGATTTCACTGTTAGATTCAGACAGCTTCCAACTTGAAAAAACATTGCTTTGTTTGTATCAGCTAAGACAGCACACACACCTGTAGGAGGGAAAACATAATCAGAATCAGACTACAATAATAATGACAACTGCACAACGCTTTTAATTTTGCTATAAACAGTTTTGTGTCTGAGCCTCTGAAATTGGACTTTATATTAACTTAAATACCTTTCCTGTAATGTAATTAAACATTCATCATCATACAGTAGCATGCAGCTATAGAAAGGACTGATTTATGGACACACTATCTTGTATCAGTCATGTGAATGGGTTCCCTTTCTAGGCGGGTTTGTCTCGAGATTTATTTTTATTGTTATGTCATCAAATTCTTCTTTACCATTGTTGACTCAAGCTTGCTCATCAGGCATAATTTCCATCCACATTTTTTCTGTTAAGATGCTTTGCAACAATGCCCATTGTTAAAAGAGGTATACAAATAAAATTGTGTAAAATATTTAACACAGAGATTTAGGTATTAGGGTATTTGAAGGCCATATCAGGTCAGCATACCAAGTGATAAAAAGCTAACGCTTTAAAAGAAATTGTCTTTGGCATTACCAACTGGCATTACCACTACACATTTATAATTTTACATTCTTATTTGAAGTAACCAAATAACTAAGAACATGTACTTCACAAACACCAACAATGTTTTACAGTCTGAATTTCCTGAAACTATCTTTATCTTTTCTGTAGATAATCAGACAGTTTAATGTAATATAAGTTAAACAGCATTGGTGAACAGTTAGTGCAGTAATACATTTTAAAGATAAATGTGACTATTGAGGAAAGTTTTACCTAAAAGTTTAATTTAAAAAATTTTACTGTTTAATAGCTAATATTTTTATGACTTAAATTTCCAGTTTCTGACAATCAACTGTATAAACCTGCTTTGTGACAATGTCCACAGTTATAAGACTTTGTAAATAAAATCAAATAAAAAATTAATTGAAATTTTGATTACATTCAAAATCACCACTTTTGTGTTCCCTTTCAAAAGCTACACTCAATGCTGCGTGAAAACGCTATGGGAACATCTCTTTGTTGCCCGGTTGTGAAGCCTGTGCATGTCAAACCCGCCGAATACTTCGGCTTATAACCTGTGCCAGGCATGACGTCACCGAATAAGGTGCACCTGCAGGTTATAAATAGGAGTGAACCGGAAACATCCTCAGATCTTTTTGTCTTCAGGACCGCTTTGTGTTTGCATGTGCATGTGCAAGCCATAACGAAAGCGAAAATAACAGCATTAACTCACCGATATGGCGGAGTTGCTTAAGAGATGCGTGCCTCCGTGCGATAGATCTCTTTCGGAGGGCGATCTTCACGAGTTTGTCGAGTGCTTGGGAAGAACACGCTCGCCTCGGGCTTCAGGGAGAATGTGAGTACTGCGATCTTCTCCTTATTAAGGTGCTTCACGCGCGGCTCGCTTTCTTTAAAGAGAAACCGCGAGCCGCGGCGCATTCCTGAGGCTCGCGTGTTGATCTGGCAGACGCGCACGAGATGGAATTTCCGATTTCTCTCTCGCTCTCTCCGGATCAGGAAGTTTTAGCTGCCGCTTCGCAAGCGGGCTCGGGCGCTTCTTGTGAAGGAGCGGAAGAATCTTCCTCTCTTGCTTCCATGGAAGTAGCCTCGTCACAATGCTCCTCCAGTGCTGACAGAGCTTTTGAGGAATTATTAGAGGCTATAACGCGTGCGGTCGAGCGATTGCATATCGACTGGCCGCAGCAGCGAGATTCCCCCAAGCGTTTGAGATTGAACGACAGGTGTCTGTCGGGTGGCCGGGGGGAGGAGCCTCAACGTTTCTCTCTCCCCTTCTTTGGTGACGTCCATGATGAATTAACTCTTTCATGGAGCAAGCTGTATTCATCACGTGTTTTTGTTCCTTCGACTTATTCGAATGATATTATTGATGCGAAGGCACGCGGTTATATGATGATGCCCAGATAGAAGAAACGCTTGCGGGCTATCTCTCTCCTGGGACATCATCCTCCCTGAAAAAGCCTACTCTCCCCTCCAAGTCGTGCAGATTGACACCTGCTTTGGTGGGTAAAGCTTTTCAGGCAGCAGGACAGGCTGGTGCTTCACTGCACACAATGGCGGTTTTGCAGGTTTACCAGGCTGACCTGCTGAAGGACCTGAGCAGCAGCGGGGCTATTGATGACAGGGCATTTGCAGAGCTGCGCCGAGCCACAGACCTGTCTCTCCGTGCAACCAAGCGGACGGCCCGTGCTGTGGGCCGTTCCATGGCTGCCATGGTATTCACGAAGAGGCATCTGTGGCTGAACCTCACGGGCATCAAGGATAAGGATCGTGTTGTCTTCCT
>QNUK01001827.1:22500-26613 GCA_013621035.1 Clarias magur | reverse complement strand
TCAATTTTATTTATATAGCGCTTTTAACAATTGACATTGTCGCAAAGCAGCTTTACACAATAAAAAGAAGTAAGTTTTTATGCAATGTGTATGAATCAAAATGATAAGATGGTCCCTGATGAGCAAGCCGAGGGCGACGGTGGCAAGGAAAAACTCCCTGAGATGGTAATAGGAAGAAACCTTGAGAGGAACCAGACTCAACAGGGAACCCATCCTCATCTGGGTGATAACGGAGAGCAGAGAATGATCAGCATAATAATGTGTACTGGAAGTTCAGTGTAACAGGAGATGTGTTAAAATTTAAATTAATAGGAGTCCACTATATATAGTGTATATAGTGTATATAGTGTGTATAGTGTGTATATAGCGTGTATAGTGTGTGTATAGTGTGTAAAGTGTGAAGTGTGTGTATAGTGTGTATAGTGTGAATAGTGTGTGTATAGTGTGTGTATAGTGTATGTATAGTGTGTATAGTGTGTATAGTGTATGTATAGTGTGTATAGCGTGTATAGTGTGAATAGTGTGTGTATAGGGTGTATAGTGTGTATAGCGTGTATAGTGTGAATAGTGTGTGTATAGGGTGTATAGTGTATGTATAGTGTGTATAGCGTGTATAATGTGTGTATAGTGTGTATAGTGTATGTATAGTGTATGTATAGTATGTGTATAGTGTGTGTATAGTGTATGTATTGTGTGTATAGTGTGTATAGTGTATGTATAGTGTGTATAGCGTGTATAATGTGTGTATAGTGTGTATAGTGTATGTATAGTGTATATATAGTGTGTGTATAGTGTGTGTATAGTGTATGTATTGTGTGTATAGTGTGTATAGTGTATGTATAGTGTGTATAGCGTGTATAATGTGTGTATAGTGTGTATAGTGTATGTATAGTGTATATATAGTGTGTGTATAGTGTGTGTATAGTGTATGTATTGTGTGTATAGTGTGTATAGTGTATGTATAGTGTGTATAGCGTGTATAATGTGTGTATAGTGTGTATAGTGTATGTATAGTGTATATATAGTGTGTGTATAGTGTGTGTATAGTGTATGTATTGTGTGTATAGTGTGTATAGTGTATGTATAGTGTGTATAGCGTGTATAATGTGTGTATAGTGTGTATAGTGTATGTATAGTGTATGTATAGTGTGTATAGTGTGTGTATAGTGTGTGTATAGTGTATGTATAGTGTATGTATAGTGTGTATAGTGTGTGTATAGTGTGTGTATAGTGTGTATAGTGTATGTATAGTGTATGTATAGTGTGTATAGTGTGTGTATAGTGTGTGTATAATGTGTATAGTGTATGTATAGTGTGTATAGTGTGTCTATAGTATGTATATAGTGTGTCTAGCTTGTATATAGTGTGTATATAGTGTGTATAGTGTATGTATAGTGTATGTATAGTGTGTATAGTGTGTGTATAGTGTGTGTATAGTGTGTATAGTGTATGTATAGTGTATGTATAGTGTGTATAGTGTGTGTATAGTGTGTGTATAGTGTGTATAGTGTATGTATAGTGTATGTATAGTGTGTATAGTGTTTGTATAGAGTGTGTATAGTGTATGTATAGTGTGTATAGTGTGTCTATAGTATGTATATAGTGTGTCTAGCTTGTATATAGTGTGTATATAGTGTGTATAGCGTGTATAATGTGTATATAGTGTGTATAGTGTGTATAGTGTGTCTATAGTGTGTGTATAGTGTGTATATAGTG
The DNA here is from genome assembly GCA_013621035.1 of Clarias magur. Lineage (NCBI taxonomy): Eukaryota > Metazoa > Chordata > Actinopteri > Siluriformes > Clariidae > Clarias > Clarias magur. The sequence goes on along the minus strand of QNUK01001827.1, from coordinate 24,897 downwards.
TATAGTGTGTATAGTGTGTATATAGTGTGTATATAGTGTATATAGCATGTATAGTGTGTATATAGTGTATATAGCATGTATAGTGTGTATAGCATGTATAGTATGTATAGTGTGTATAGTGTGTATAGCATGTATAGTATGTATAGTGTGTATATAGTGTGTATACTGTGTATATAGTGTGTATAATGTGTGTATAGTGTGTATAGTATATGTATAGTGTGTGTATAGTGTGTGTATAGTGTATGTATAGTGTGTATAGTGTATGTATAGTGTGTATAGCGTGTATAATGTGTGTATAGTTTGTATAGCGTGTATAGTGTGTATATAGTGTATAGTGTGTATATAGTGTATATAGCATGTATAGTGTGTGTATAGTGTGTATAGTGTATGTATAGTGTGTATAGTGTATGTATAGTGTGTATAGCGTGTATAATGTGTGTATAGTTTGTATAGCGTGTATAGTGTGTATATAGTGTATAGTGTGTATATAGTGTATATAGCATGTATAGTGTGTGTATAGTGTGTATAGTGTATGTATAGTGTGTATAGTGTATGTATAGTGTGTATAGCGTGTATAATGTGTGTATAGTTTGTATAGCGTGTATAGTGTGTATATAGTGTATATAGCATGTATAGTGTGTATAGTGTGTGTATAGTGTATGTATAGTGTGTATAGTGTATGTATAGTGTGTATAGCGTGTATAATGTGTGTATAGTTTGTATAGCGTGTATAGTGTGTATATAGTGTATATAGCATGTATAGTGTGTATAGTGTATGTATAGTGTGTATAGCGTGTATAATGTGTGTATAGTTTGTACAGCGTGTATAGTGTGTATATAGTGTATATAGCATGTATAGTGTGTGTATAGTGTGTGTATAGTGTGTGTATAGTGTGTATAGTGTGTATATAGTGTGTATATAGCATGTATAGTGTGTGTATAGTGTATACAGTGTGTGTATATAGTGTATATAGCATGTATAGTGTGTGTATAGTGTGTATAGTGTGTGTATAGTGTGTATAGTGTGTGTATAGTGTGTATATAGTGTGTATATAGCATGTATAGTGTGTGTATAGTGTATACAGTGTGTGTATAGTGTGTGTATAGCATGTATAGTGTGTGTATAATGTGTATAGTGTGTACAGTGTGTGTATAGTGTGTGTATAGCATGTATAGTGTGTGTATAATGTGTATAGTGTGTACAGTGTGTGTATAGTGTGTATATAGCATGTATAGTGTGTGTGAATAGTGTGTATAGTGTATGTATAGTGTGTATAGCGTGTACAATGTGTGTATAGTGTGTACAGTGTGTGTATAGTGTGTGTGTGTATTAAAGTGTGTGAGCGAGCCCTGCAGCATGTCGTATACCCGCGTCTCATGTGTCGACATGCTGGACGCCTTTCTGCAGAAACACTGCTGCTGTTTATAACCCAAAGCTCACACACACACACACACACACACACACACACGCACACACACTACTCTGCACCGCAACAAACATTTTCACCCCTCCAGGTAATCCTGAAGACACATACAGTACAGACACACACACACACACACACACACACACACACACACACACACACACACACACAGTGTTCACCTTCAGAAGTTCTCTCTCTTCTCCTCCTGCATCCTCATATACGTGTGTGTGTGTGTGTGTGTGTGTGTGTTAGTGATTTGTTTCTTTGTTCTGAGATGCTGCAGAACAATTTAACACTAAAATCACTTCAGAATATCTAGAGTTATGTATTTATGCAAAATGAGACGTGTGTGTATGTGTGTTTACATAGTGTGTAATGTGTTACTAGAATCGAACTATATTTCCTGATAACTGATAGCGTTACAAATGTAGTGTTTAAAAATTAATCAAAATGCGTTTAACACACACACACACACACACACACACATTCTGCAGAAGCTGACTCTGATCCTCTCAGTAACTCGTCCCTCTGGACCGTTTATCTACAGGAGTGTGTAATTAAACTCTAATTAAATATTCATTATATTGACTCAGAGTCAGCGTGTACCAGAGTCTAAGACTGAGACAGTTTATATGCAGCCTTACTCCCTAATCCCTAACCCCTAACCCCTACACTGCAGGCCGCAGGTCGTCCTGCACTCTGGTTGGCTGATGGCCACGTGCTGATTAGTGTCTAATAAAGATGGCGTCTGTAATCTTCTGTTCATTTTTGTTTAATAAAATTAACATTTAATCAACCTGGTCATTTCAAAAGATGTTTTTACATTTCCCCCCCCGACTTTCTGCCTAATTAACTGCGACCACTCAGTGTGGAGGGCCGAAGACTATCGCATGTTTCCTCCGACTCACGTGACGCCAACTGCTTGCTCATACGCCGTTGGGGGCGGAGTAACACACTCTGAGGACCGCGCGAT
>QNUK01001827.1:0-20000 GCA_013621035.1 Clarias magur | reverse complement strand
GGAGAGAATCACAGATGAGAAATGGAAAAAGTCGATCAGATAAAGATGAAGTTTTGTCTTAAAACGACTCCGGCGTGTTAAAATTCACTTCTACCACTTCAGCGCTGTTATTTCAGCCAAAGTGACAATATGAACTAATCCCAGTCAAAACATTCACTTTATCTTTTCTCATTAATATCTATTGGTGCAGGTGTTTGTTTACATTGAGACAGAAGCGCATTAGTAGATTATTTTACAGTAGATGATTAAATCCCACACGTAACTGATCATAACAAAAAAGCTCTGAGTGAAAAAACAAAAACAAACAAACAAACAAACAAACACTAGATGCTGTGACATAATCTGGCCGTACAGACAGACAGTCAGAAATGTTTCTGAGACGCCACTGGATGAAAGATATGAGCGAGTTCTGAGCCAATGTACAAACAGAACCCACAGGAAGAAGAGAGGAAACATGATGAGGATGAAGGCAGCTTATTACAGGTTCTATCCCTAAGCACTGTGATGCTCCTGTACAGAGATAGAGAGAGAGACATGATCAGAATGTGTGTGTGTGTGTGTGTGTGTGTGTGTGTGTCTCTCTCTCTCTCTCTCTCTCTGCTCTCCATCAGTGAGTCATGAGTGAGTGAGTGAGCATCATTACCATGTACACTCTGTAATAAAGGTCATGAGGTCATTTACATCTGAAACAAAATCTGAAGTGTGTGTGTGTGTGTGTGTGTGTGTGTGTGTGAGGTGAGTGTGTGTGTGTGAGCGCCACAGCCCAGACAGTAAACAGCTCACACTCAGTAAAGTGCAGTTCGTTATAATAATTAAAGTTCACTCTGTTCTGTTCATTTCTCGTCCTCACAGGGGCGCTGTGGTGCAGTGGACATCCAGGGTTAGTGGTGCAGCAGTCCAAAGCTTGTGAGTTCAAGTCCCTCCAGAGTTGCTTAATGGTTTCTTTTCTATCTTCATACATTTTGATTGTGTAAAGCTGCTTTGTGACACTCACCCTTGTTAAGAGCTCTGTACAAATACAATTTCTTTCAATTTCATTTTCTTTCTATCTATCTATTACAACCACTGAGCTCTGGCACTAACACACACACACACCCTCAGTGTTGGTTCTGAAAGCGAGGGCTGTGACCCACATGGTTCTGGAGTCATGAGTTACTCTAGAGCATTAAACCCTAAACAGTGCTGGAGCAGAGCGACGAGGGGAAGATCACACAGGACCGACAGGGACAATGTCTCGAGCATTGACAGTAGACTGGTATAGACTGTGTGTAAGGATGTGTGTGTGTGTGTGTGTGTGTGTGTGTGTGATGTCGCTTATTGTTTATGGTGCTGGCGTCCGGATGTTACGACACTTAGCTTGTGTGTCAGCAGGCAAACAACTAGGCTGGAAAACAGCGAAATAGAACAACTGAGCTTTTTCCAAGCTTTAGAACAGAGAAGCGAAGGTCGAGCTGCTGCGTGCGCTGGCCATGGTGCTGAGAGCGTCCGCTCGGGCAATCAGAGGGTCACGTCCCTCACGTGTCACTAACGTACGGGCGCGCAGTACTTCCATGGGAGAATAATTTACTAAAAGTTTCAAGTGATATTTTCACATTAGAACATGTAAATGATTTATCTTGAATAACGTGAAAAGATCATTTAATGTTTTTATGTAAAATGTTTCACTTTATAAAGTAACGATATCTTGCTGAAATATAAATAAACATTTGGTTATAATAAAAAACCTGGAAGCACAGTGGGGTAGTGGTTAGCCTTGCAGCTCCAGTGTCGAGGGTTCGCTTCCTGCCTGCGGTGTGTGTGTGTGTGTGTGTGTGTGTGTGTGTGTGTGATCTCCCCGTGCCTGGTGGGTTTCCTGCAGGTGCTCTGGTTTTCTCCCACAGTACAAAGACATGCAGATTAGACTAACTGGTGCTATCAGGATAAAGCGGTATTGATGAAGAGTGTGTGTGTGTGTGTGTGTGTGTGTGTGTAATAAACAACCTTACACATAAAAAAGTGAGTTTAATTAATTGATTTTATTTTTATTAATATGATTCCGTGGTGGTTGTGTGCCTCTGTGTGCTGCACTAGACAGGTAGTGTCTGAGCGGGAGGCGGTTCTCGTGTGTGCTACAGAGTATAACCCCGCCCTCGGCCCTGAGCGCCACGTTTATTTTCATTTCCCTGCTCTTGACCCGCTGACCGTCAGCCAGAACACCAGCAATCAGATTATCCCCAGTTACTGATCCCCCGGGGCCGCGCATAACGCCACTCAAATCAATGTGTGTATGTGTGTGCGCGCGTGCGTGTGTGTGTGTTTTTTAAAGGATTCAAAGGGAAAAGGCGTGTCGTTTTTATATAGCAGCAGGTGTGTAAATATACAACAAATAATCATCCATAAATCATTTGCAGTATATTTAAAAAAACACTGATCAAGTTCACAAACTCTCTAAAGGTCCAGAACAATTAAACACGGCTAATCAACACAAACACTTTAGCATGCTAGCTAGTACCAAAGAGCGCTTGTTAGCATGCTAGTTGCTCAGTTAGCAAGTGGATACGACTCTGATCAGAGCCTGACATAAGCCACTGTGTAGTAATGTCACTCACACTGTAACCGGCATTTAGTTAGCATGTAGGCTAATTAGCAACTAACTCAAGGAAGTGTATAAATCTGGAGGAAAATAAGTTGTTATATATCGCTATTACATGCACATGTAGCTTGTGTTGTGATGTCTGTGTCATTGTCACAGTCTGTGTCAGTCATTGTGTTTGTGTTCAGAGTGTTAAGGGCAAACGTTTATCCTTATTATACTGTCGTTATCACTCTGCAGGTCTCACACACACACACACACACACACTGACCCGAGACCAAGTAACGAACACGCAGAACGCTAACCTGATGCTGAGCAGAAGGACGTGCTAATTAGCATTCCGGCTCTCAGCACTGCTTAAACACACGCTAACAAAATGAAAGCTTTTCTCCTGCGGGTCGTCGCACGGAGATACCAAACAGGAAGTTTATTTTAATTAGAGGCAAAATAACAGCAGGGAAACCACCATGCAGAAAACATTGCTCACAGACTGTTAGCATCATACACGCTCATTACCAGCGCTAGTCAGGGGACAGAGTACACACTAATTTATATATATATGTATATATATATATTTTTTCAAGTAAATTTTATTTCTATAGCGTTTTTAACAATTGAAATTGTCGCAAAGCAGCTTTACACAATCAAAAGAATGATTTAGGTTCGTATGAAATGTGATTGTGTATGAATCAAAATGGTCAGATCGTCCCTGACCGTCTATCTTATTTTCGGTGATACAACAAATCGTCTTATCCACGATAATTTACATCTTAAAGCACATAGGGTGATCTAGCATGCTAATATAGCTAGCCAATATGTCTAAAATGAATTGGTTGGCAAAATGGATTTTTGCTAGCTTCTCCAGGCTAACAGTGGCCAGATAGCATTCAGTAAAAAGGCTAGCATTACAGAGGAAGCTTGTGGTTTGTACCCCGGAAGAAGGTTACAATCAGGAATGCAAAAATGACCATGGCATCAAAGTCTTCATGAAGATCCTTCAGTTAAGGACAGAACAGCTGAGGAGAACCAGCAGGATTTGGACCACATCAGAGCTGTTGTGATCAAGTCTTCAGAAATCGAACAGTAAACTTAAAAGATCATTTAAGTCATGACGTGAACAAAGTCCACATGTGAATATCTTTATTACTCGACCTATAATGGCTCAACTAGCTGCATACTGAGGTGTCCTTAACTATCCAAGGAGTTCACTGTCCACACTGGAGTTCGACAAAGGGATGTGGCCTCCTCGCTGCTCTTCAGCATCGTGATAGACTCCATTATGAGGAAGGCACTCGAGGACAAGTGAGGAGTTCAGTATGATGTGAACGGCTACTGTAAGGTTTTATAATATTGTAAGACATTCTAATCTAATCAGTTGAGATTCCTGTGCCCTGAGAACAGACGCCTCACTGGGCTTCCTCACGCCTTCGGTGGTATCACCTTCTATATCCTGTATCCAAATGGCTCTTGTCTGCTAGAACCCTTTAGTTTAATCAGGACAATGTGAATGTATTTCCTCTCTCCTGTCTGTCTCCGGCTCTCTATCACTGACACGTTGATATGAATGACGGGTTCTTTTGATGTTCAGGACGTAGCACCGTTTAAATGTGCTCTCCTTGCTGAGAATAAACTAGAGATCTTCAGACATCATGTCTGCGTGTGTGTGTGTGTGTGTGTGTTTGTGTTTGTCTCTCCCGGTCGATCGGGCCTGGACCGGTAAGTGTATCAAGGTGCAGCGGACACAACAAGCTAAAACTCTTCTTCTCTTAGCTTAAAACTTAGGTTTTAAATGAAGAAGTAGTGTGTCCAAGCTAACAGCTACATATCGGATCTGATGTTTGCTGATGCTGAGGCTCCTGACATCCAGCAGGATTTGGTTCGCATTACCTCACAATGGAACAGATGGGTCAAAGGCCATTGTATATCTTGAAGGCTCCAAAATAGAGAAGGTTCAAGAATTCAAATATGGAAAAGAAAGTTGCGTCCACCTCTGATGTCCTCCACAGGATCGGCCAAGCTACTGCAGAGTTCACTTCACTCGAGTGGTATCTTTGGAGGAAGGCCAACAACTCCATCAAGACTAAAATAAACCTCCTTCAGACGCCGATCCTGCCAATCCTCTTATATGGATGAGAAACCTGGACCCTGCTCAAGACAGATTAAAGTCAACTTGAGGTATTTCAGATCCTGTGTCAGATCCTGGGAATTTCTCTGCACGACCATATTCCCAGTGAGACCATCCAATAACAATGTGAAAGCCTCTGTAGTCTGTAGGATGGACATCGATTGCTGCTCTGGCAACAGCGACCTGCCGCGTGAAAAATCGTACGATCTGCTCTAAAGAAACGTGTGTCGATCAAGGAGCGCTTAAAGACCCTGAAGGCTCGGTCTCCATCAGGACAGGACTGATGCCATGGATCATGAAGTATGGAATGGGGTCGGGTAGAACATCCAGAAACCTCTAGAGCCCACAACAGCTTGTTATCAGCAACACCAAGCAGCCCTAAAGACAGAGGAGCAAAATGCTTTCTTCTACTGCATGCAACAGTCTGTGCAGAAAGAAAACAGTGCATTTCCCTCAGCTCCTCTCTCTCCCTTCAGTGAGCTCCACTATTGGGCCATTCAGCCTCTTTATCCAGATCCTTCACGGAGTTTTGTCTCGCTTGATTAAATATGGCATGAAATTTACACTTTACCAATTAATTCATATCAGATGTGTGTGTGTGTGTGTGTGTCTAACCAGCATCTTATTGTATCTGTAGACTACATGATGCTGTGTGTTATGGATAGATGTAATAGTGTAAGTGTACGTCTGCTCCTTCCCTCAGATACCATCCACACGCATGGCACTCCTGAGATACCCTGATCCTGAGCACTTCTGCCGTCTGGACTGGTCTGATGCCCCCGCTGGTTGGACTTCTCATCACATGGAGACTCGCTGCTGCTGAGGATGAGTTTGGCTCTGCAAGTCATCTGCAAGAAACCAGTCCAGTCATAGCACGCGGAGTCACACTCCAGCTTCTTTTGGTTTGTTTACGTTGTTAATTTCATGGTACATAATTATTGGCTTTATGTACAGTACATAGTTAGAAGCATCGTTATTATAACTGCAATATACAGAGAGATTCCCCTCTTCCAGTTTAATGTACTCTTCAGTTCATCAGGTTTTCTGCACTGCATGTCTGCCGACAGAGCGAGAGCACACGCCTCACACATGCACTGTGTGCTCTGTTCCACTTTAATCATCATGTAATGAATCAGTAGATCATTAAACCAGTAGGTGATGGGCTTTTTGTCATGATGAAATATAAGACTTCCAGTTACACCTGTTGTTGTTTCCATCCAGTCATCTTTTTGTGCTCGTGTTTTTGAGATTGTAAACATTTAAACGTAGTCATTGGTGTAGATTGATTGATATTAAATGTTATTAATGTCCTGTTATTGTTTCTACCTTCATATAAATTAACCAAAGATTCAGGATTTTTTTTTCACAGACAAAAAAATTATGAAAACTGTTTGAGTAAATTTTTAACTAACATGAATAAATGGCTGTACTTGACAGTTCACACGTCCTAGATTCTGACCGGTCATGTGCATCATGTTCACTCACATCAATCTGCATCAGTTTAAACGCGCTAAAGACACTATGCGGCAAATTCAAAGGTCGTGTAGTGGTTAGTACTGTCGCCCTGCACCTCCAGGGTCCGGGTTCGATTCCCACCGCTGTGTATGCAGTTTGCTTCTTCTTCGCTTGCTTGGTGGCACCAGGTTGTCCGGTTTTCACCCAAAGACATGTAGATTAGGAGAATAGAGGTTATGTAAACAGGACACGCCTCCCTCACGCGGGCACAAGACAAAGCGACATGGCGACCTTCAGTCGACAAAACTGTGAAACGAGCGTAGAACAGATGATGTTGTGGGCTTCCTGACATTTATATGAACCCGATTTTGACGCTGGAAAAACGCATGAAGCAAAGCCTGAAGTCCTGTGGAGGACAATCAGGCGTCCAGCTGGAAACTCCACCCCTTAAATCCATTTTTCTTTATAAAAACATGTATGTATATCATTTGTCTCCTGAACACGTTTAGAATGCTGAAACAATTGGGGACCCGTGTGTGTGTGTCCGTCCACCTGCTGAGAGGTCCCCAGTTAACTGGTGTGAGATCTGTTCCCAATTTGGTATACACACACACACACACACACACACACACACAGTGAGGAGTCTCCTGTGATCCTGAATATGTTGTTTATAATAAACATGAATAATATTGAACATGAATAAAACTCTACAAAAATCCAGCAGGTGTGAGACAGTAAAGCGCACGTCAGCACGTTACACTGTCTGGTCTCACACACACACACACACACACACACACACACACACACACACACGTCAGCACATTTGTCTTTTTGAAAATGATTGAATAAAACTATACAGATATACAGTTTGGTCGTCTAGACTTTAAGTCCTGAGTGTCTGAGTAACCAGCCGAGTCCCTCCATCAGTCCTGAGAGAGAATCAGCCACCACATCCTGCACCTGCACACACACACACACTAATTAATACTCCACTGAAAGGAAATGCATTGAATAATGCTGTGTGTGAGTGTGTGTGCGTGTGTGTGCGTGTGTGTGCGTGCGTGTGTGTGCGTGTGAGTGTGTGCGAGTGTGTGTGCGTGTGTGTGTGGTCACCATCCACGGGTTGGGGAGCAGGCCGAGTTGTAGCTGATGAGCGACAGAAACACACGCACTTGTCCTCTGGTTCTCTCCGTCTCTGGACACACAGGAGAGGACGAGGAGGGGACGGGACGGGGGACCAAACACGGGCTGGAGCGCAGCGCTGATCTGAGCAAACTCCTCCTCCCTTACGGCTAACACACACACACACACACACACACACACACACACACACACACACACAAAGCGTCACTCATAAACTCATTCAGTGTGTGTACTGTCTGAAGCAGAACTAAAGGTGACAGAAGAATGGAGACATGGAGACAGTGGAGCACCACGCCCACCTGTGTGTGTCTCCGCGTTAGCATCACCACGCTCACCTGTGTGTGTCTCCGCGTTAGCCACATAAATGAAGCCATTAACGGAGCGGAACACTTCCTGGAACTGAGGAGCCACGCTGAAGCTCCGCCTTCCTCCATCATCATCATCATCATCCTCCTCCTCCTCCTGAACAAAGACCTTACTCTCCACCCTCGACCTCTCCTCCCGCGCCCGGTCTCTCTCTGCCCTGCGCGCACACACACACACAGAGTTGCACTGCGAGTGGTCATGTGATCATCATTGTGTTTATTATTATGAGGACGCGTTTGCACCTCCGTACCTGTAGGTGGAGTACAAAGTGATGATGTTGAATTTGTGTTGGGCGTCATACAAAAAACTGATCCCTGATCCAATACCTAACACACACACACACACACACACACACACACACACACACACACACAGAGCGTGAAGCACAAGTCAGGCCCACTAATCAGTAACTTACAAATAAACAGTGTAATAGGAGCACTAGTGGGCGGAGCCTGTGTGGAGAAGGCTAACGGCTCATAGGGCGGGTAGGAGGAGCCACAGGTTCTACAGACACTGCTCTAGAACCATGACCAACTCTCTCATCAGCTACAGTGTGTGTGTGTGTGTGTGTGTGTACCGTTGATCTGCCGCTGTGGAATCCCCGCTACTTTCAGGACGTGAGGAGAGTTCATCATGACGTTCATGAGCGAGACGTCGAGCTGCTCGAGCCCCGGGCCGAACATGGAGAAGCGCGGTTCTGTTTCCGACACCAGGGAGTGCAGGAAGGACGAGAGAGCGAAGGGAGGAGTGCAGCAGTGCCGAGAGCGACACTCGGGACAACAGCGCAGGTACCTTCAGCAGAGACACAGACATTTAATAATGTCATGATCTAGACTCACTGAGTGTGTGCGTGTGTGTGTGTGTGTGCTTATCACTCACTCTGCCATAAAGTCCAGGTGCTCTGTCACGGTCTCAGTGTCGGTGTCTCCCCCTGGTGGCTCGGTGAGGTAGTGCCGCCTCGGGGTGGACATGTGATCCACAGAGCTCCAGAGCGCCGCGTCCCGCAGCAGGAAATACCTCCAGAGCAGCGGGTCGCGCACCATCCAGCTCCAGTAGTGACACGTCGCCCCGAGCCTGCACAGGTCACGCGGGGTCAGGAAGGTCAGGAGCAGGAGCTGCACGTCCACCTGCACGCAAACATAACGCCACTACACACCACTGCACACCATCATCATAACACAGCAGCACCAGCCGTGTGTGAGACCTGTGTGACATTAACCCGAGAGAGAGAGAGATAGAGATGTGTGTGAGGTGTGTGAGTCTCACAGGGAGGTGTCGAAGGTGAGAGTCCTCCTCTCTGAGCTCCTGGTCTGGACCTTCACTCCTCCTCCTCCTCCTGGAGTCACTGAACAGACTGATGTTCCTCAGACTCCTCAACACTGCAGCTGGACTCAACATCTCACCTGTCTCACACACACACACACACACACACACACACTCAACATCTCACCTGTCTCACACACACACACTCAACATCTCACCTGTCTCACACACACACACTCAACATCTCACCTGTCTCACACACACACACTCAACATCTCACCTGTCTCACACACACACACTCAACATCTCACCTGTCTCACACACACACACTCAACATCTCACCTGTCTCACACACACACACTCAACATCTCACCTGTCTCACACACACACACTCAACATCTCACCTGTCTCACACACACACACTCAACATCTCACCTGTCTCACACACACACACTCAACATCTCACCTGTCTCACACACACACACTCAACATCTCACCTGTCTCACACACACACACTCAACATCTCACCTGTCTCACACACACACACTCAACATCTCACCTGTCTCACACACACACACTCAACATCTCACCTGTCTCACACACACACACTCAACATCTCACCTGTCTCACACACACACACTCAACATCTCACCTGTCTCACACACACACACTCAACATCTCACCTGTCTCACACACACACACTCAACATCTCACCTGTCTCACACACACACACTCAACATCTCACCTGTCTCACACACACACACTCAACATCTCACCTGTCTCACACACACACACTCAACATCTCACCTGTCTCACACACACACACTCAACATCTCACCTGTCTCACACACACACACTCAACATCTCACCTGTCTCACACACACACACTCAACATCTCACCTGTCTCACACACACACACTCAACATCTCACCTGTCTCACACACACACACTCAACATCTCACCTGTCTCACACACACACACTCAACATCTCACCTGTCTCACACACACACACTCAACATCTCACCTGTCTCACACACACACACTCAACATCTCACCTGTCTCACACACACACACTCAACATCTCACCTGTCTCACACACACACACTCAACATCTCACCTGTCTCACACACACACACTCAACATCTCACCTGTCTCACACACACACACTCAACATCTCACCTGTCTCACAGTCACAGTCTCTCTCACACACACACACACACACACACAGGAGTTTGACTCTACAGATAATTAGATTGAGATCTGACCTGATGTGACTCTCGGCGCTCGAGACGTTGCTGTGATTCCTGATCGTCACTTTCCCGGAAGTGCGGGAACTCAAACACGAAACACCTGACTGCGTGGACGGTGACGTCACACTGATACCGGAAGTAAACACGGTCGTCGAGGGATTTTAATATAATTTACTTATAATAATTGTTACTGGTGAACTTTTACAATAATGTTATGATTTTATCCACTATTTGCTTTATTTATTTGGCATTTCTTTTAAAATAACTCGCTTTATGAACAAACTAAAACTTCCCACACAGCGTTAGCACGTGTCCTTAAGGGGCTAGCTATCATGCTAACTTATTTATTATATCTTTATTATTATAAGTACTTCATTATTTGATAGTAAATAAACTCGACGTTAGATAGAAAGGCTGCGCTGAGGGCTGAAGGGGCGGGGCTCCCGGATGTAACACTGAGCGCTGATTGGCTGAGCAGGTCGCGAGCACGCTGGGACCTGTAGTCCAACAGCGCGCACTACACGCGTTACAGCTCGCGCAACTTACAGATAAACAGTGTAATAGGACTCACACCGATCCTCTCTGACACACACACACACACACACAGTTCTACACTCACTGCATCATCACAGCATAGTGTTTTGTAAGAATATGATTCTAGAGTAATATTATAACTGTATTATTAATAAGAGACAAAAACCTTGATCATATATGTGATGACAGATGAGATCAGTTTATGACGTCACTAAGTACAGGGTCATAGGACCAACCTCGCTTCATATGCAAATTATTATCATCATTATAATAACATCATCAGGTTAACTTTTAGCCATAGCTTTGTGCTAAGCTAATCTTCACACTTGGCTAATGGTGAGGAACAGCAGGCTGATGGTTGTCATGGTAACCTGGGTGTGTAATCACATGCTGATTAGCTTCTGTTTAATCTCATGAGGTGTAACACACTTTGATTGAAAAATAAAATAAAACAAGGGGGAAAATATAATAATATATTGGAAAAAATTTACAAACAAACAAACAAACACACAGATGTTTGGTAAATCCTTTGTAAACATTTCTTAAACCAAAATTTATTTCTGTTTAAATGTAAATAAACAGTAAAATAAAACTTAAAAAGTAAACAAATCAGATTTTTTTTCCCCCAAAGTGCACAAAATATCAAAATCTAAAGATTACAGAGCGATAAAGATAGACCCTGTGTGTGTGTGTGTGTGTCTGTGTGTGGGGTGGGGGGGCACATCGTACACAACACTCAGACCAAAAAAATACTGACCGCAAACACTGTCAGAGTGTGTGTGTGTGTGTGTGTGTGTGAGAGAGAGAGAGAGCGTGTGTACCATTTCCGTCTGATCACAGAAATTATAATACAATAAAATAAATAACTTGTATAAATTATGACTGCTTTATGGGAAACTTAAAAAAACAAACAGATTGTTAATATTTTACACTTAAAACAGGAGCAGATCGGGGAGAGTTGTGTGTGTGTGTTTATTGCAGGATGCTCAGGATCTCCTTGGCGTTCTCGGTGTTCCAGCCCTGTCCCTGGAGCGGCCCCTCACACACTCGCACATATTTCAGCAGGATGTGTGTGCCGATGTCTCTGAAGTGCAGCGTGTCGTCTCGACCCTGTGCCGAGTCCACCCCGCCCCCTCCTCCTCCCCCTCCCCCGTCCTCGTACTTCACTGCCCAGAAACACAGCTCGCCGATGTACATCATGGTCAGCAGGTGTGTGTCGGACAGTGCACCTGAGAGACACAGAGAGACCTGGGAGATCAGTATATATACACTATAGTATACACTATATCATCTGTATATCACTATATCAGAACATCTGGGAGTGTGTGTATGTGTGTGTGTGTGTGTGTGTGTGTGTGTATACCCTCAGACAGAAGGTTAGCGGTACTGGAGTCATGGAAGACGACGGCGTCGCTGAGCTTCACCGAGCTCCTCACCTGCAGCATCTTCAGCAGGTACCGCACACCTTCCTGAACACACTGCACACACACACACACACACACACACACACAATCACATGCTGAATGCTAACACGAACACACTGACGGAGTGTATGTTGCTGATGTTACTTTGAGGAAGGTGGCCTTGTTCTTCTTGATCCACTGTTTCCTCTGGTGCAGTGTGTGACAGTACATGTAGAGCAGAGCTCCGCGCCGCCAGTACACACACTCCAACAGCTCCAAGCCCAACACCGCCTGCACCTATACACGCACACACAGACCATTCTGTTATTATTATTAATATGGGGACATGTCCCAAATCCCACACACTCCACAGCTCAGTTGTGCTGTACCAGTGAGCAGTGGTTCGCTCGAGGGTAAGGCAGGGCCGTACCTCCTGGCCGGGCGCGAGGCGTGCGGCCAACAACTCGGGCTCGGTCAGGTCCTGCAGCAGTTCCTGGATCTTAAACGGAGAGATCTCCTCAGGGAACTCCTGGTCCACCAGCTTGTTCTCCTCATAGAACGTGATGTCCAGGATCACCTGCAGAACCAAGTCCATGAGAACCCTGATTACAGGTAGTCCCTGACTTACGAACAAGTTCCATTCTAGATACAAAGCAATCAAGATTGTTGATCTTGTGGAGACCAAAATGTGGAAGAAATCAAGAAATTGATTGATAGAAAGAACTGTATTTTAGAAATAAACACTTTATAAGCTATTCGTATGGTGTGGCTTCTGTTCATTGTGAATTGCTAGTCTAAATTAATATATATTTTATTATTATATTATATTTCTTATTATTATAACATTAGAACCACTTATTTTGTCTTTAATTAAAATAACATTAATAATTAATAAACACCCGCTACCACAATAATCAACCTCTCCTCCTTTTTGCTTGGGAACTAATGTAGCCGGAACAAAAGTCACAGGACTGCGTTCCGCGGCATCCGCTCAAGCGGAGGACCTCTACTTTTAATTGGTTGCTGCGCAACCGCGTGATAGATCATTACCCTAAAGTTGAGCTGATTTCAACTCCCTTCGACGCTCTCGCCGCCGGCTCACATTGAAAATGAATGACTTCCGGCCGCTTTGACGCTCTCACCGCGTTCGATGTGAACACACCATTAGGTAAAGGAGCAGATCTGGGGGACTCATGGACGTAGAGTATTCTGGTGAACTGCTATGTTTAGATGCTGTCCTCCCCACTCTCATTGTTCCCTCAGGTTTGTTGACGGTGAGGTAACCCTCATGTCTGTGTTTCCTTCTGGTTTCCTTCATAGTTAGTCCTGCCAGAGTCCCTGCATACACTCTGCACTAAATATACATTCACTTTATACATTACCTGACTGTGACCAGACCTAACTGTCATCTCTCTCCCCCCCTCTCTCTCGAGCTACACATGTCTCTCCTGAGCTGCCAGTGACCCAGACCCCCTCTGCCCCTGGACCTGCCTGACTCGTCCTGGTGCCCCGCTCCTGTTTGGAGATCTCATCACATGGATGCCCTGTGTGTCTCTTCGGGATGCGTCTGGTGTCTGGAGATGGTTTCACTCTACCATGAAGACGGTTCTGGCCTCTGCTGATGCAGACAGCTGTTTGTCTGAGGACTTGACTTGGCTGCAGTCGCTCAATAGTTCAAAAGTCTACCCAAGCCTCCAATATCTACCTGGACTCCATATTAACATCAATTAACATCTCTTGTTCTACTGAACTTGCAGCCTCCTAACACACAGTATGAGTGCAGATCAATCCCTGCTCTCCAGTATCACCCAGATGAGGATGGGTTCCCTGTTGAGTCTGGTTCCTCTCAAGGTTTCTTCCTATTACCATCTCAGGGAGTTTTTCCCTCAGCACCGTCGCCCTCGGCTCGTTCATCAGGGACCATCTGATCATACACACTTTCAAACACACTTAAATTATTCTTTTGATTGTATAACGCTGCTTTGTGACAATGACAATTGTTAAAAGCGCTATACAAATAAAATTGAATTGAATCAATTGACTTGACTTGTCCCTTTCCCCACACTGCCATCATGTGGCCAAAAACCATAACCGCGCCTAAGGAAATGAATCTGGAAAATTGTCTCTGAGACTTTATACAACTAGGGGAATTCCGCAGCCATTTTGACTGTACACCATCAGGACAGCTTTAAATTAAAAGACTTAAATTAGTTTAACTTTACAGGATTATCTATCAAATGTTTATAAGGTAACAGATATTTTCTATCATTGAGCTCCCGGGCTGATTCACAGAACCGATGAGGCCGACTCATTTCTCCAGCACCACCATTTTATACACTCACTTTCACACTGATAATATTGTGTGTAATTGTAAATATTGGTATCTCGTGCACTGCAGTGTCTATTTTTTGTGACTGAACCAGAAGTAGTAGTTTCCTTACACAACACAACACCAACATGCTCACAATACACATTCATATATATGAAGTTATAAAGGTGTGTGTGTGTGTGTGTGTGTGTGTGTGTGTATACTTGTGTGTAATCCTGTAGCAGTCTGGGAAGACTGCTGCTCTCTCCCGCGTGTGTGTACGAGTTCTTTAACTTCTCCAGCACAGTCGCTGCGTTCTGTAAGTAATCATCATCTACAGTAGAGAGACAGATCATGTGATCACATCAATCTCATTATAACTTCATCATAATATCATTATAACCTTATTATAACCTCATTAATACCTCACTATAACCTCACTCATCCTGCAGTGCTCATGGGATTACAGCATCTCTCACACCAGGTACACGGTGCGAAAGTGGTCAATTATAATTAAAGATTAAACTTATAAAATACTGAGAAACGGGGTAAAACTCTGGTATAAACTACAAATGTGTATAATTGATATAACTCTAAAACTCTGACAGGAGGAACAGTGAGCTCACTCAAAGTGCTAGCAAAAAGTTAGCTTCATAAAACACATGATGCATGTTACATGTTTGTGTATATAACCTTTTAAACACAATATCTGATAGAATTTAAACACAAAACTCTTATTAATGTCTTTAAACTAATCTAACTGGGCGCTTGTCTTCGCTGCCACACCCGTATTTCCGGCTTGAATTCCCCGCCCCCAGTGCGCTCTCATTGGCTGACGCGTCATCCTGACAGTGCACTCCACCAATCGGGTGATCCGCATGACCTAAACAACCGTCCTCGTGCACGCGGGCGCGCGCCCAGCGGGCGGGAAAATGACAGCCAATAAGAGTGCCGATAGGCGGGGCTTTGAGGAATACGTGTGAACGCAAGCGCGCCCCCTGCTGTAAGCTACATGCTAATTACTGTTTGGCTAGCTTAGCTTTTCTAGCATGCTAACGGCTAAATGAAAGTAATAAGAACAAACACAAGGACCGCGAGCGAACGCAGCGCACGGCGCCCTGTCAGTGACCTGCTCTCTCCGCCCGCAGAGCGGCGCACTTGCTCTCTAACTCCACAATCCGCCTGTCCAACTCGACGAGCCTCCTGTAGTCCGCCATGACGGAGGGAGAAAACAGCCAGTCACGTGACCTCGGGGGTCACGTGGTCGCCTCTGTGGCGTACTGCTACTTCAGAGACGCATTAAAAGCTTAATTTGTTATTTCAGTAATGTTGTAATAACTTGTATTTTATGTGTGAAGTAATATATATATATATAATATATATATATATATATATATATATATATATATATATATTAATGAATAGTAAATATATGAGTAAACAAGTACATAATAATATGCCATAGTTGTTTATAATTTTTTAATCATATTCTTATTAAAGCTTTTGTAAAAAAAAATATAATCTTGAAAATAATCCTAATGAATAATAAGGATAGATTTAGCTATAACTGAACAATCATAATAATAATAATGATAATAATAATAGTAATAATGTACGTATGAAAGAGTGATGTGACAGTAGCGCCCCCTCCTGGTCTCCTGCAGTGTGTACATGTGATGAGGCAGGGCTTTCACTTCCACAGGAATGTGAGGAAGCTGTGTTTATAAGAACAGAGCAGCTCCCTGGACAGAGGTTACAGTTTAATTATATATATATATATATATACATTGGTGTCAGGAAAATCATCCACCTAAACTTTTGTGCGTGTAACAGAAGCACTGTTTGGCCAGTATGTTTGTGTGTTTGTGTTTGTTAGGCCAATAGTTTCATCACATTCGTGTATTTTATGTGATCATGGAGTTTTATGATAGACTGAGATTGTGTCACAGGTGTTCCTCCTGCAATGTAACAATAGGCAGCTTCGTCTACGGCAAAAAGTTGTACGTCAGACCGAGCTCATAGCTACTGAAACCCGGATTACACCTTGGAGCGTCTCCAGGAGCACTGCACATGACGAGCAAATTATTTTCTCCCTAATTTAGTCGTGTCCAATTCCTCCCCGTCACTAGGGGGCTCCACATTAAGGCTACTACTACCCCTCAGACGGGAGGGTCGAAGACTATCACGTGTTTCCTCTGAACCACGTGACATCAGCCGGCCGCATTTTTTCGAACCGCTGCTCACGCACCATTGGGGGCGGAGTCACACACTCGGAGGACAGCGCTATCCGCTCCTTCCGCTCGCGTGAGCTAACAGACGCCCCTGATTGGCTGTAGAGCCGTGATTAATGTGGGAGCACTATGTACCTCTCATCCCTCCCCTCTGAGAGAGCTCGGCCAATCAGCTCTCTCTAGACCTCCGTCTGCGAGAGGTTACAGCACCACCCGGGAATCGAACTAGCGATCTCCGGATGATTTATTTTATTGTATTATTATTATTATTATTATTATTATTATTTATTAATGTATTTATGTTCGTTTTTGTAATTTTTTTACGAGTCACTTTATCTTGAACTAAATATCTGTACTCTTTTACTGTTTTATTCTATATATATTTCTATTACTCCTTATACACTAATTTGTGTGTTTTTTTAAAACTATTTACTCCTGTTATTTTCTTGTGCCTTATTTCTAAGCTTTGGCAATTTGTGCCATGTGCCCGTTGGTGTCTCGGTGGTAGGTTTCTCGCCTGCCTTGCGGATGGCCGGGTTTGATTCCCACCCAATGCCCAAACCCAGGCCACTGGATGCAGTGAGGGTCCCAAGCCCGACCCATGTTGTGCCTGAAAGGACATCCGGCATAAACCCTGTGCCAAGCTGTGTGTGGATCAGTTGGTCTGCTGTGGCAAGTCCTCAACTTCTCAACAGCTGAAAGACAAAACAAACTTGATACATTGATTTAATGAGGTATTGCAATGTACTGCTGTACAGAAGGCCTGGGCATTAACTTTACTGTACAGTGTTACACAACTTAACCAGTTTTCTCTATATTTAAAATGTGTAAACATAAAGACACACATGTACACTTATAAATACTGTGACAGGTGTGTTGGGACCGCTGCTGTGTTGTTTATTTATTTATTTATTTTAATCTATTGTTGTGTTGCTTTGTGTGCTGTTGTTGCTAAGTGCCTGAAAGCCCCGCCCCTGAGATCCCTCCCCTCCCTCCCTGCAGAGTCTCTCAGGACGAGCGGCTCAGGTGCAGTAAATCACTGATCTGGAGGGCGTGGTCACCTCAAATCAGGATCTTATTATTACTGGATAGGAAGTCATAAACCAGATAGTAAGTCATAATAATGAGATAGTAAGTCATAATTACTAGATAAGGTCTCCAGACTTTAGTGAAGGCAGCATGCTTCTGTATTAAGCAGATAAGTGTGTGTGTGTGTGTAAGTTAGATAGATATAATCTTGATTTGTTCAAAGAACCTATTAAAATGGGACAATATATATATATATTTTTTTTTAAAATAAAGTTTTATATATAGACGTATCATGGAAAATTAATTAAATTCCTGTTTTACTGTGTGAAAAACAAAGTGTGTAAATGAAAACAGTTTCCAGTCGTTTATTGGTAAATGAAAAATGAATAAAAACAATCTACTGATTCTTAGGCGTCTCAGTGATATATTTCTATATAAATGGAATATTAAAATGTTTATAAGGTAAAGTTGTTCTTGGCCTGATGTGTGTGTGCATTGTTGTCACTGATTCTCTGTAGACATGAAGACATTTCCATATTCTGCATATTTGTACAGTCATCAGTGTGTATATTCTGTACAGCTAGGTTGTGTTTAAAAAAACTTTACTATATTCCATATTCTGTTCTTCTTCTTTTCTTTATTCATTTCACTCACTCACTCATCGTCATTACCGCTTAGGGCAGTGGTGGCTCAGTGGGCTAAGGCACTGAGTTATTGATCGGAAGATCGGCGGTTCGATTCCCAGCTCAGCCAGGTTGCCACTGTTGGGCCCTTGAGCAAGGCCCTTAACCCTAACTGCTCCAGGGGCGCTGTACCATGGCTGACCCTGCGCTCTGACCCCAGTTACACTGGGATATGCGAAGAAGGAATTTCACTGTGCTGTAATGTATATGTGACAAAATAAAGGCTTTACTTTACTTAATCCTGTATTCAGGGTCGCGGGGGCGGAGCCTATCCCCGTAGACTTAGGGCACATGGCAGGGTACACATTGGACAGGGTGCCAATCCATTGCAAGGCACACACACACACACACACATACACTCACTCATTCACACACTACGGGCAATTTGGGAACGCCAATTAACCTAACCTACATGTCTTTGAACTGTGGGAGGAAACCGGAGGAAACCCACCAAGCACGGGGGGAACATGCACACTCCACACACACAGAGACGGGAATCGAACCCGGACCCTGGAGGTGCAAGGCGACAGTGATAAGCACTACACCACCGCACCGCCTTTTATTCATTTCTATTCCCTAACTGATTTTTATTTCTCTTTCTATTGATCATTTAGAGTTTACAGGTCACGAGCGGTCGACTAAGCATTTCACTGCATATCTCACTGTGTGTGACTGTGTGTGTGAGACTGTGTGTGAGACTGTGCGTGTGACTGTGTGTGTGAGACTGTGTGAGACTGTGTGTGTGAGACTGTGTGTGACTGTGTGTGTGAGACTGTGTGTGAGACTGTGTGTGTGACTGTGTGTGTGAGACTGTGTATGACTGTGTGTGTGAGACTGTGTGAGACTGTGTGTGTGAGACTGTGTGTGACTGTGTGTGTGAGACTGTGTGTGAGACTGTGTGTGTGAGACTGTGTGTGAGACTGTGCGTGTGACTGTGTGTGTGAGACTGTGTGTGTGAGACTGTGTGTGACTGTGTGTGTGAGACTGTGTGTGACTGTGTGTGTGAGACTGTGTGTGTGAGACTGTGTGTGTGAGACTGTGTGTGAGACTGTGCGTGTGACTGTGTGTGTGAGACTGTGTGTGTGAGACTGTGTGAGACTGTGTGTGTGAGACTGTGTGTGACTGTGTGTGTGAGACTGTGCGTGAGACTGTGCGTGTGACTGTGTGTGTGAGACTGTGTGAGACTGTGTGTGTGAGACTGTGTGTGTGAGACTGTGTGTGAGACTGTGCGTGTGACTGTGTGTGTGAGACTGTGTGTGTGAGACTGTGCGTGTGAGACTGTGTGTGAGACTGTGCGTGTGACTGTGTGTGTGAGACTGTGTATGACTGTGTGTGTGAGACTGTGTGAGACTGTGTGTGTGAGACTGTGTGTGTGAGACTGTGTGTGAGACTGTGCGTGTGACTGTGTGTGTGAGACTGTGTGTGTGAGACTGTGTGAGACTGTGTGTGTGAGACTGTGTGTGACTGTGTGTGTGAGACTGTGCGTGAGACTGTGCGTGTGACTGTGTGTGTGAGACTGTGTGAGACTGTGTGTGTGAGACTGTGTGTGTGAGACTGTGTGTGAGACTGTGCGTGTGACTGTGTGTGTGAGACTGTGTGTGTGAGACTGTGTGAGACTGTGTGTGTGAGACTGTGTGT
>QNUK01001826.1:0-26684 GCA_013621035.1 Clarias magur | reverse complement strand
GTGTGTGTGCGTATATTTTTATGTATCAATTTATAAAAATAGAGAAGTTATTAAAGATGTGTTTATGTGTTTCTGAGATGGAAGGAATAGTGCTTTATGTCACTGATTGTCTCCCTCTTTCTCTCTGTCTGTGTGTGTGTGTGTGTGTGTGTCTGTGTGTGTGTGTGTGTGTGTGTGTGTGTGTGTGTGAGAGAGAGAGAGAGAGAGAGAGAGGGTAGGGGGAGACAGAGAGATGGACAGTTGTACATCAGACAGGTAGGAGACGAAACACACACAGCCCTAGATTATCTCACCTGCTTGATCTGTCAGAAAGCCAGACACAGAGCAAATATACACACACACACACACACACACACACACACACACACACACACACACACACACACACACACACACGCACGCACACGACCACACACAGGTACATTGAATTACACCACTATTACCTCTTTAATCCTGCAGAAGCAGAACAGAACGTCTTCATTACCTCATACTCGGTGCTAAAAATAGAAAATCAAAGTGGAGAGGAGGCGCTCGTCTGTTCCAGGCCCTCGTCTGTCATCCAGACATTCACCATGACGATGACGTCGTCACGGTCGCGTAGCGGACAAGTTCCTTTAAACTACCCGGATAGGTCTGATTTCGCATTAAGGACGAGCGGGGTGTCTATCTGCTCACGATGTGTAGAGGCCGTGTGAATTCATCCTGCTGCCTGACGGATAGGGGATAAAACACATGCTAGAGTTTGACCTTCATTGTTCCAAGAACAAGCGTCACTAACAGCTGTGTTTGCATGTCCTCATCACAGTCAGGCGGTCTGTCAAAGGGATATGGCTCTGTAGAAGGACCTGGCTACAAAAAAGGTACTCGGTTCCGTAAAAAAGGAACCAACTCCATAAAAGGGACTGGGCTCCTTAAGAAGTACTCTGCAAATGGAACTGGAACTGTAAGAGGACCCTGTGCTGCAAAAGGATCCAGATCTTTAAGTGGACTCGTCCCTGTAAGGGGACCTGGCTCTGGGGACTCTGTCCTGTAAGGGGACCCGACTCTGTGAAGGGACCTTGCTCTATAAGGGGACCCAATTCTGTAAGGGGACTTGGCCCTGTAATGGGTCCCGACACAGTAAGAGGACGCTGCTTTGTAAGGGGACCTGGCTCTGGGGACTCTGCTCTGTGAGGGGACCCGATTCTGTGAGGGGACCCGACTCTGTGAGGGGACCCTGCTCTTTGAGGGGACCTTGCTCTGTAAGGGGACCCAATTCTGTAAGGGGACCCAATTCCGTAAGGTGACCCAATTCCGTAAGGGGTTTTGGCCCTGTAAGGGGTCCCAGGTCTTTAAGGGGACCCAGGTCTTAAAGGGGACTTGGCCCTGTAAGGGGACCCAACTCTGTAGGGGGACTTGGCCCTGTAAGGGGCTCCGACACTGTAAGAGGACGCTGCTTTGTAAGGGGACCTGGCTCTGGGGACTCTGCTCTGTGAGGGGACCCGATTCTGTGAGGGGACCCGACTCTGTGAGGAGACCCTGCTCTTTGAGGGGACCTTGCTCTGTAAGGGGACCCAATTCTGTAAGGGGACCCAATCCCGTAAGGGGACCCCATTCCGTAAGGGGTTTTGGCCCTGTAAGGGGTCCCAGGTCTTTAAGGGGACCCAGGTCTTAAAGGGGACTTGGCCCTGTAAGGGGACCCAACTCTGTAGGGGGACTTGGCCCTGTAAGGGGCTCCGACACTGTAAGAGGACTCTGCTCTGTAAGGGGACCTGGCTCTGGGGACTCTGCTCTGTAAGGGGACCTGATTCTGTGAGGGGACCCGACTCTGTGAGGGGACCATGCTCTTTGCGGGGACCCAATTCTGTAAGGGGATCCAATTCTGTAAGGAGACCTGACTCTGTAAGGGGACCCGGCTCCGTAATGAAACACACCTCTGCAGAAAAACCTGCCTCCGTAATCGGACCTGTCTATCTAAGAAAATCCACCCCTCGAAATGACCTGACTCTGTAAGGGTACTTGGCTCCGCAAAAGGTCACAGGTCAACAAAGTGAACCAGCTCCGTAAAAGGGACTCTATAACAGGCTCTGAAGGGTGAACCTAAGCAAGGTGCCGCAATAAGACTCGAATCTGCAACAAAAACGTAAATGACAGGAAGCTTGAACTATTAACAATTCAAAGACCTCATGCGGAATTCTTTTTCTATGTGTGTTATCGGCTTGGCGTGGAGTTAATAAGCGGACTCGGCGCCGTGGTAATGATCTATGTAATTATCTAGCGGGAAGGAACACAAAGGCCCAAACTGTTCCGCACAACTCAGTCCCACTACAGAACTCGTCTACGTACCAGATCTCAGCACGCTGCCGAGACTCAGCTCCGTACCAAATCCCACTCCGGCAGAGGAACGCAGCTCCGTAACAAATCTGGATCTGGTGACACACTCAGTGGCAGCGGCGAGGGTGGGAGAGGAAAATGAGACAAAGTGTGAGAATGCAGCAGAACATTCTCTAATGGACTTTTAATGATGCTGTGTTAATGAGCTGCTCTGATGATGCTGTTTGTATTCTGAGACATTTTCCAGCAGTCATCACAAATCAATAGTCTACACACACACACACACACACACACACACACACACACACACACACACACACACACATTACCCAAATAGACAACATTAATGGCCGAAACGTTCTCTCCTCAGCACAGAGACAAGCTGTGTGACAAGGTGCATTACTGAAGAAGATGAGCACGGAATCAGATGCTCTCTCTCTCTCTCTCTCTCTCTCTCTCTCTCTCTCTCACACACACACACACACACACACGCACACTCTCACACTCGCACACAATGTAGATCATCTTATGAAGTAGGCTATGACCGGAGCAATAGGATAAAGGTGTATTATCTCTGCTGGAGCCTTACTGTTCCTGCTGCGCCAACAGGTATCATCTGTTCACACAAAGGACTCTCTCTCTCTCTCTCACACACACACACACACACACACACACAGACGAAAAAAAAAAGGCTAAGAAAGGACAGTGACACACTTCTGGGAAAACTTCTGCGCATCACTAAACAGTGAGAGACAGAAAGAAGCAGCAAAATGTAAGAAGGAGTTACAATGCTCACTATCTGTCTGTGTGTGTGTGTGTGTGTGTGTGTGTGTGTGTGTGTGTGTGTGTGTGTGTGTGTGTGTGTGTGTGTGTGTGTTTGTCCACTAGGAGACACATGCCACCTATCAAGCACCACAAATAAATCTGCAAGTCAAATATTTTCCCTGCATCCAAAAACACACACGGCTATAAATACAGCAGCGTTACGACTCGGTGCGTGCATGTGTGTGTGTGTGTGTGTGTGTGTGTGTGTGTGTGTGTTCCATACAGAAAGAACAAATACATTAAAATAGAACCACGATGGCTTTTTTATTTCTTGTCTTTGATCTTTTGTTTGATCTTGCATGCTCAGTCCCAAAGAAACAAACATTGATTAATCAATAAATCAATAACGGTCCAAACTAATGAATTAACAAAACGTAATGATCGCGGATGAGGCCCAGATGAAGGGGGGCGGTCTCGGAGTTAGCTCCTCCTCCATGTTCACGTCATGTCACTTAGGGAGATGAGCTTCCTCATCTGTTCCATCTTTGACCACTTATCTCACTGCTCGGTTTAATTAGGTAAATTGGGAGTAGGAGGACGAGGAGGCTGTGTGTGTATGTGTGTGTGTGTTTGTGTACGTGTGCGCATGTTGGAGTGCGTATGAATGTCCCTCGAGAGAGGGAGACTCAACCGTACGATACGCTATTATAATTGCAAGGTGGGTTTTTTATTAGACTGTTGGAAGTAACGCATTAGTAGTGAAAGTTCTGGAATAATAAAATAATAATTATTTTATTTATGAATTTTTTTTTAAATACACAAATCTAATGAATCCTGGTTTAATGCTATTCAGACGTTTCTGAAGAGTTACGCACAGAAAGGGGCGGAGTTTAAGTTGGCCCGCCCACGCTCCCCCCACTGCTTTGAAGCTCTTGAATTCCTATCTACATCGAACCACTAGGTGGCGGTAGCTGGCTCGCGATCTCCTAATAAGCACAGAAGAAAAGCGAATGTTACTCGACTTTAGTGTAGAAAAACACGTGGTTTGCACAAATATACAGATTTCAAAGGACCCAACATTAGGATGCTTTTACACTAGCGACTCGGGCACAGGTTCGAGTACAAGTCACGCCACAGTCTGTTACAGTACGTTCGAGTAGTGTGAACACACTGTATGTGTGCCCGGGTGCGGGCGGGATTCTGAGCTCTGTGTTTATTGCGAGATTGCGAAACGCCTAGGTGCCTACTGCCACCTGTTGTATTGGAGAGAGAACAGTAGCGTGCAAGGGGACAGAACAATATTACCGTGAAAGTGGGCACAATGGCAGCCAGACATGGCACAAAGCAAGCTACCGTGAAAGCACCCGCATACCCGAGTACACATGGAGCACATGCACGACTGCCTTTCCAGGCGGACCTGAGCATGCTTTTATGATCCTAGCCTGGGTACAGTACAGAGTGTTCATGCTAAGCACACAAACCGGACTTTGGGGTCCAGTGCTCGGGGGTCTCTAATGTACCAGTAAGAGCCTCCTGAGTAATGTACAGTTCTAACCATGTATAGCGATATCAGCTCCGATTTATTATGTCCAGTGCACACATTATGATTTCATGAATCTCATGGTTACAAGTGAGTGAAGGCAAATACAACACAGTAGCTGACGCTGGATCAAGTGCTATTTGATCGGCTTCTAAATGGAGGATAATGTGGAAGCCATGTTGTTGAGTCAAACCAGGAATTAGTGCGATCATTTTAGCTAGAAGGGCGGCACAGCGGAGCAGCGGTTAGCACCCCGTCCGTCTATTGGCCTTGCAACTCCAGGATCGAGGGTTCGACTCCGGACTCGGGTTTCGGGCTTGGTGGATTTCCTCCGAGTACGGACATGGGGATGAGGCTTGAAATGAATTTCCCATATCGTGTGAGACAGTTTGTGCGTGTATGCCCTGGCTTCCTGTTTCTGTTGTGTAAGCAAACAGAAAGGCACAGCAATAACAGTGTTCAGTGCCAAAGTCATTCCTTTTGTCATATCCACAGCACTTCTGTTTTTGTTTTATTGCCTTTTGAGGTTACCTCTGTCCACATATTAGTCATGAGGACCACACGATTGCTCTTTAGGAGGGGTGTGCTTTCTTTTTCCGGGCTCGGTAAGAGGCGACATCGATGAGACAACACATTCAGAGAAACAAGCCTCAGAAGAGAACATCGGTGATGGATGGAACTGGAGGGAAAAGTAAAGAGTACGGAGTGTGTTACGTTCTGAAGCGTCTCGAGATTGATTACGTCAGCAGCCCTACAATATCCTGGTGAGATTATCCCCAAAATCTTATCAGAATGCAATCCAGGTATAAGGTGCTTGTGACTCTTGAGGGCCGACGCTGAATATAAAGTTCTCCCGAACGTTTGCCGATGAGTGCTTTCATGAAACAAGCTTTTTTTTTATCCTGTCCTTCTTTATTGCAATTTTATTATTTTTCTTTTTTTGCTGTGGCTGAACTTCTCTGTTCTCCTTCTGTCACTCTCCGTTTCTTTCATTCTTTGCATCAGCCAGAGTGACAGGTTCTCATAAGCTTGTCACTTTCTACTCAACATCTACCTTTGCAGATTCAGTTATAATTCGGCAGATGATATGGACGGGCAGGCCTACAAACTTGCTGCATTTTTATAAATAATAAAACCAAATAAACACTCTCTCTCTCCTCTCTATCTTCTGCTTCCCCTCGCCACTCTGTCCATATTAATCGCGTGCATGCTGTAAATCAGAGCCGGGGTAGACAGGGAGGCTCCAGACGTACGCGCTGCGACGTGATGGACAGCACCCGGGTGACAACTCTGAAAAACAAGCCGATAATTCAGCCCGAGCCACGTCGCTGAGCTCCGCCCACTCCAGCCATCAGTCAGGATGACGGACATCTCCTGACACCTCCCTGATTTGTGCAGTACGGGGCTGTATTGGGAAGAGCTCTGCAGACAGAGAGCGCGAGAGTGAGAGAGATGAAGTATGTGGGCAGTATTTTATCACTGCACGGCGACAACCAGCCCACATCACTTTCTAAAAATATCTCAGAGTTCTCTTCAGGTGAGCGCTGTTGACAGAATCCCTGCTTCTGCAACCAAGCTGGATGATACAAGTCCTTACCTTCAGGAGAATGCACCACATAAAACCAGCTGATATGGAACTCCACACCATGACGTAACTCAATATAATTCTATAATTTCGCAGTTAGAACCTTAAGGTGGATCGTTTTAGAATTGATCCCTAGATGAAACATGCAGAGTTCAGCACTTTGGTGAGGTTTGTGTCGCGGTCTACATCAGACAGCCGCTACTTATGGTCTGCGGTGTTTCTTCAAGTTCATGTCACTTTCTGTGTTTCAACAACACCATCCTGGAAATTCTCCTCAAACCGTTTTGAAGTTCTAGCTACACAGAAATGCAACTTTTCAACTGATCGCTGGCGAGTTTAATAACAGCGTCGATGTTTTCCTGAATTCCGAAACGTGTAATTACTCTAAGTTCCGCAGGACGTGAACACACACCTGTTAGTGATCTAGATGGGAATAAGAGCACAGACGGATAAAGAATCTCCAGATACACACCCCAGGCAGGGATGGATTGGTGGAGTCTGTGCCTGCACCAAACTACACCAACGTCCACCGGTGCCATCATGATGCAAGAATAGGACAGCTCTAAAAGGCGAAACTTCCGGTCCTTCGCTCTCTTGTATCAAATTCAGTACAACTCACATTACAGCACGTTATATTTGCATAACGTCTGAGTTGACACGCTTGCCCAAAGCGACGCTCTCATTAGCCGACTGCAGGGACTAGTTTCCCCTCAAGCAAAAGAGCGGTTAAGGATGTCCCTTTTGGGCATTATGGCAGTGAAAAGCATACAATCGATACATGCTGCTCAGAATCAGTCATTTTAAAGCAGTTGTGATATTTAATTCGGATTTATCCAGACACAAACAACACTGAGCTACTTCTGCGATTCCGAAGCCCACAAAGGTCCAGGTTCGTTCACTTGGACTTCTAACAAGTTTCTACTTTGTTAATATAACTATAACTCTGAGCAGACTCTCTAATACTGACAGTTAGACTTCAATTAAAGTTACCAGTAAAGAAAATTCTACCGAAAGTAAAAATGTATTTTTTCTCATGTTGTCCAGTCGAGATCCAGATCAGAACAAAGTCGGAATAGGGTTAGAACGGGGTCAGGACAGGGTCAGAACAGAGTTGGAACTGGGTAAGAGAAGAATAGAAACAGAGCAAGAACGGAATAGGAATGTAATAAGAACAGAGTAAGGAATATGGCCATGAAACAGGGTAAGAACAGGGTAGCAATATGGCGAGATTAGGCAGAAACAGGGTAAGAAAAGGGTAGGTACAGGGTCAGAAGAGGTGAGAAACACGGAGGAAACAAGACCAGATCAGTATAGGAGTCAGAACAGGATACTAACAGGGTAAAAACATGATCAGAACAGGTTTGAAACAGGGTCATACCAGTGTAAGGAAAGGGTAAGAACAAGGTTGGAATAGGGTAGGAATGGGGTCAGAACATGGGACAAACCAACTGAAAACTGGGTGAAAACCCGGTGGGAACAGGGTGGAAACAGGGTAGCAGCGGATTATTGAGGACTCAATGTGCTGTCCATTTGCAGCCACTAAATGTTCTGTCCATGCACTTGACTGTGCAATCTGTCTGCACTGGCATCAATACAGCACAAAACAGCACCCTTCATATGGACAGCACTATCAAAACATCGAGAGAAAAAAAAAAGGGATGTGCTTTGTGTCCATTCTGTGACCTTTCTCCTCCCCCTCCCCATCCCTTCATCTCTCATGACCAAACATTTATCTTTCCGTCCATCAGGGTGAGCTGAGTTCAGTTGCGGTGTGTCCTCAGAGGCAGCCTGTTGATTTAACTGGCGAAGTCATCATAGTTGTCTCTCTATTTCTCAGGACGCTTGCCGAAACGTTTGAAATTCTTCCAAACAGTCACCTAATCTAATCAGGAACGAGCTCTGCAGATGGGTACGATGGATGTAGATTTCAAAATCAAAGCCTGAAGCAATTGCGGAGAATGAGTGCTGTTCATCAAGTCCTTGTTTATTCAAATAAAGTAAAGGAGAATCATCTGCAGAGGACATAAGAGCTCCTTGATATAAAACTTATTAACCGAGTACAAACCAGAGTGAAACCAATCCTCTGGTTAGGTCATTGCTTAGAATTACACTGATGGAAAATGTTTACGTTTCCCTGTAATGGAGTGTAAGGCTAATCAGTATATACTGCATGTCTTTGTGGGAGGAAACCAGAGTACCTAAAGAAATCCAAAAAGCATCAGGAGAACATGTAAAAAATCCACATACACAGATCGAAGGCAAGCTTCAAAGCCCCAACACTGGAAGGTCAAGGTGACGGCGCTAACCACGAAGCTACTGTACCATGTCAGCGCACAAGAAATTCAAGAGGAGGCCATGTTTTGCGGGTCCCAAACAAATTGCGACCCAGAACACAGGGCATGTTTGCGACCCAGAACACAGGGCATGTTTGATTCACTTCCTGAACTTGAGCTGATTCAGGGTTGAAGCATGGCTTCACATAGAACCAGACTCTGACAATCCCTCTTAGATGATCTCAGACATGGTATTTTGGCCTGTACCCAAGATTTCTTTTATTCTCACTTGCCTAAAGAACTGCACTATAAGGGGAAACACGCCAGGGTTCCTTTCAAACAGATTTAATATTCCCCATGATACCCCACCAAAGGACAGCTGAAAATTCAAGGGTTCCCAAACAGAATCCATCTACCCTTTAGTGAAAGCCTGGTATTTTGTGAGTACATCGCATTTTCACCCAGTTCGGTGAGTTTTTGCTCACAGTATTTGCCAGTTCCAAGGACCAAGTGACCAAGGAGCGTTGAGGTACATCCTGTGAAGCCATCTCTTTATATAGAACCGCTGCTCAAGATGCTTCAACGGACGGTGCGACACACTTGGATGAAAGTGCTATCTGGGCTCTTTCTCATGTCCTCACATATGCCCATGACTTGTCTGGGTAAAGGCATTCTGAGGGACAGTAAGAGAAACATTTCTCCTAAGCCTATTGTTCCAGGGGCTGAAGACTCTCCCAAAGGATGGGTGGCAAATAGAAACATTGATTTGCCATTCTAAAGCCGGGACTGTGTCTAGGAAGCAGTCTGCACATTCCAATCTGTCAAGTGTGTAAGTAAGTATCATCACATGACCGATACCAGACTGGAAAAGTGCTATTGGATTAGATCTGCTGTATGGGTTATGGGTGCCGTAAGCTTGTGGGATGACGGCGTGACACGAATCTCTTACATGAACACAAGACACAGGTTGGTTTCCCAATCGAACCGAGTTCTTTGCAGCTGTCCGGCTGTTCTGCATAAGCCAAGCTGACAGTTTATCAGAGAAAATTGATAGGATATTTGGGTGCATGAATGAAACTATTTTCCTTGTCCCTGGTTCGAATTGCCCGCACGATATTGAGGGAGACCGTTCCCTTCATCCATCCCTCTACCTTTTTACTTTCTCTCATCATCACTCTCTCTCTCTACCTCATGTTCTCCCAGCCTCATTTCACTGAAAATGAAGTTGACAAATGAGGTTTACATTATAAAATAACCTGCACACACTGTCAGGTAATTCTCCTATAAGTCATTTTCACTCGCCGCTTTGAAATATTCATGCAGAGTTACTTAAAATGAGAGCATTCACGAGGTTCCTTTGTCACAAAAATATATTGTGTTTCAGCAGCGGAGCAATCACCTCTGCCTCAAGATACACACCCCGCTGCCGCTTTAAAGACCTGTGGAGGGGCTGATCGTTCACAGGACTCGTTCTAAGACCCAAGACTAATGGTTTTGAAATTCAATTTGAGCGACACCAGCTGGGTTCATCTGCTGCTGTCACTCATCTCGCACAATTAAAGCTCATCAGCATCATTTCTGAGATGGGGAAAGCTCTCACTCTCCTCAGCTTTTCTAGCATTTCCCTTTCTCTCTCTCTCTCTCTCTCTCTATCTCTCCTCACCTATTCATCCTACTTCAGGATGATGATGAAAGAGGCTAGCGTCTCCAGAATGGCCCATCGTTTATCTCCTGTAATTAGCAAGAGCAGTATGTAACCTCTTGAGAAACAATAGTGATGGCGGTATGCATGCTAACTCGGTGTGTGACGACGCAGGACGGCACAGGATGACGATGCAAAGATTGATCGAGCTTCATCATGTACTGTAGGGTTAGGGTTAGGGTTAGGGTTAGTCACCCTATATGTATATGTGAAGAATACACACATTATTGTTTATTTACATAATAACAGTGCACCGACAGTGCTTCATGCTTCATTTTTTTTTTTTTTTTTGCTTTATCCTAGAGTAATAAATGTTAACAGCTACTATGACATAAATGGGAAATTGTCTTGATGACCATGTCACCCCAATGAAAGTAGCTAAATGAGTAAAGCAAGATGTGTTGTTATAAAATTCAATCATTGGCAAATCTCTCTGGTACAAGATGAATAAAAGAAGAAGAAAAAAAAAAAAACACTCTATGATGTGCTATTTGAGGAGAACAGTCCACTTGCCATCTGGCTGAATCACACCATTTCTTTGGTCATAATGAAATGGTCATAATTCGGCCACACACTGAAGCCTTTTTATTATGAGATTCGGATTACAATTTTAAGTCGACGCCTCATAAGTAATTCCGGCATTCCGAAAGCATTAGCCATTCCATAGACATTCTATGCTGCTTGAAAACATAATATCCGGCCTACTCAACCTTGACAAACCAACCCTTTTCCATAGCCATGGCATTTTAAAGCCCCCTGGTCACCCACCACCACCCTCGTCAGCCACAAGCGTGCTACTACAGCAGCCTCAATAATTCATCATGCCTTATTCTTGCGCGTTCCTCAACAATATCCATTCTTTTCACCGTATTCCAACCTGGCCTAGGGTTTGCCTTTGCATTCGGTATCGTCCGAGGACTACCTTCGCAGGCACGGGAACGATCTCCTAAAATGCCGAGTCACGACTGGGAGCTCATCGGGGACACGGAAGCATGCCCGGGTTACACTTTACACGGAGGACTTACGAAGCAGAGGCTGCAAAACCCATTAGCGTGGCACTAAACGAAGACACGCTGAGCAAACAAACAAGCTCGAGTGTCCGATAATATTGACGTACTGTACATGTGTGGTTTTGCAGAGCAAGGAGCACTTCTCGAGGCGACATCTGAGTGGAGCTGGGCTTCCAAGGAATCAGGTTGGATTTTGTCGCTAATGCCAAGGGAATGCCCGATGATGAAGGAAAGAAGACGAAGTGAGGAGTTTGACCATGACCTGGATAGCAATTTTCCAGGCATGAGTAGCAATTACGCTTAAATGTGAAGCGTAAATTCCAAATATCGGAAGAAATGTTAAATAAAATATGAGAAGGATATTATTTCCTGTACAGTATGTTGATGGTCGAGTATAGTTGGTAGAGTATAGCTGCTAAATGACCACATCAGCACTAATTAATGCTATAATGTACATCTGAGTCTCCAAAATAAACACTGGAATGATGTTTTAATCGGACCATGTTTTCGAACGCTTATGCAGTGCAAGTAGTATATCATGCCCTCAAAAGAGTGGGACGATTATAAAACTCATCGTCGTGAATAGCACACATCGGGCTGACTGTAATCCTTTTCTCAAGACAATGGGACAGAGAGGAATTATTTCTGACAAACTCTGCAAGAAGGGCACGCTAAAAGCATGTTTTGTAACCTCGGTTCCTATGGCATGATAATGCGCTGCTTTTAAGAAGTAAAGCTCCTATTGTGAAGAGCGACAAGACAAAGCCATCAGTATGCTCTTAATTCCTATTAATGTTAATCATGTGCGGTCTCCCCCACATGCTAAAAAGCAATGAAATTACGTTCAGCAGCAGTGCGCTGATTAGAGAACCCCCTGCTGAGACCTTACAGAAATGCAGAAAAACTAACGTTGTTAAACAAACAAACAAACAAACAAAAAAAAAATCAATGCAAGCCAGGAGGTGAACATTTAGCATCAGGGAAATATGTCCTTGGGCCACCTGGTATCCATCGACATTATGTGGAGAGGTAGGGTGTAGGGATGAAGATGGAGTGGAGTTTGTAAATGAGTGGATTTGGGAAATAGTTCTTAAATCCTTTCTTTGAACCATGATACACTGTTCTCACAATACACAATGACCAATATTAAAAGCGGCATATAAACAAAACTGAACTGAAATTGATCTTGATCACTAAGGCTGTCCATTGGTTGTTCATTGATTTGTTTGTTCTTCTTGGGCTTTGTCCATTTTATCCTAGGGGATGCCACATCAGATCATTTGATTTACAAGATCTGGCCTGATGCCCTTCCTGTCGCAAACCCTCGGTGTTGTGTTTTCCTATTTGGGCTTGGGTATTGTGCTGCATACAGTGGCAGGGTTGTATGCTCTGAAGGCTTAAGGGTCTTTGCCAAGGAACCAACTGTGTAACTGGTAACAGGCCTTGAACGGGCAACCCAAAGCATCAACCCCATAATCCACCACTGTCCTTAGTGAGTTGCTTGCTGTTTGTGTAGCAATGTTAAAAAGTATCACAGGACAACCAGTCATTCGCTGTAATGTATCCCAGGAAACTCTCCAATCTTACCTCCTTGAGTTCTTGCCACTGACTCCCTGCCTCAAAGGGTCAGGGACTATGCAGAGCAATGAATCAATGGCAAGGTCCCATTAAGTTCCTGCAATCATTCTGTGCCAATGCATTGTGAGCATATTTTTATTAAATATACTTATGCATGCAACAATATGATAGAAACTATTGATCTTAGTAAAAGAACATAGAGGTAAGGTAAGGAGACAGAGGTGAGCTAAGGACAGTGTGATGTCACAGTAGCAAGAACAGGCAGCACGAACTCAAACGAACTCTAGACAGGTAGCCATCTTGGATTTGAGATGCTTAGGGGACAGTGTGTACCAAACAGACCTTAGGGATGATGTAATCTTTGTACCTTGAGCATCCAAAAGTACCTGATGTCCCTAGACATGATGTAATGTCAGCTGATATTAGCCCTAGACATTATGTAATGCCAATAGCCCCAGACATGAGGTAATCTCCTCAGACATGGGGTGATCTTAACTGTGATGTAACAGGGGCTGGATACATGTGCAGACATGTCAAATTTAAAGGGACACAGACAAATAACCAAAAGACACACACTCAGCTTAATGAATAATAAGTTTAATAAGAGTAGGCACAAAATAAAATGGCATGTGCACCTACATAGTGAATAAAATAAAAATACAAAGTATAAGGCCCAACATATAAAAGTACAGTAAAATAGGGGGCCTGGGTAAGCATCAAATAACAAAAGGCATAAGAAATTAAATATCAAGCCTTCTCTGACCCAGAACCACATTGATGGGAAGATCAGTGTGAGGAATAAAAACAGAAATACCACGATTCAAAAGTGGTGTAGGCGCTTCAGGAAAATCAGTTTGGGTACCAACAGACATTTTAAAATCAGTCTGAGTACTGACGCTTCTTAGACCAACAGGCCTTAAAAGAGAATGGGCTGGAGTACTAGACTCTGGTCGCACGGGCCTGAAGGAAAGTAAAGGGGAGCTATGTGCCTCCGGACGTGGTCTCTTAGAAGGACCAGGCCCGGAGTCATCTTTCCTGGCATAAGTAAGACCGTTCTTATGAAGAAATTGTGTCAATGATCCATCCGACTCATTTTGGCAAAAACTCACTGAGGCTCGGTCAGCAACAGGTTCAGTAGGAGTGTAATCCTCAAAGGAGTTGTGCTCTGGACTGTCCTGGCTGTCCGAATCGTCCAAAGGGATGTATTCAGTGCTTGGGCAGTTGCACTTAGCTATAACAATAAAATAAAATGCGTAAATACAACAAATTAGGAAAATAAGACAAATAATTAAAATGAGTGCGAGAGAGATGCTTACCCATGGCCTGTCTGTCGAGAACTGTAGAGTAACCCGGAAGAACTAAGAATATATAGTAAAATAAGCGCCGCCCCTATATTTTTTAATAATAAACAAACTTAGTGTAAAGATAATGGAAAATAATTTGAAAGAAAAATAGACTATAATGGGGAAAAGATATGGAGTCAGATGACGAGGTATATGACGTAAGCAAACAAGATAAGAGAAAATGTAATTACAATGGGTGACAATACTTGGAAAAAGTTGGATTACAATGGGTTAATAATTTGATAAGAAATAAGAAAAAATGTACAGGGGAGGGGGCTAGGTGAGCGCTCCTCCCCTTGAAAACTGTATAAAAGAAGTGCCCATGTCACAGTACTTCAGTCAGTCTTGGAGGTGCTTGGGACTACAACCTAGGCATTGCTAAGCTGGCTCACTTGGTTTTATTGCTGCAATAAATCCTGCCTTACTTCATCCAGATCTACAAGGAGTCCGGAGTCTTTTCTTTGGTTCTTTTTAAAGTTAAAGTTTTTGTGTAATATTTGTAATTAAGGCAACTGTAACTAGTGTAGGAGAAAAATCTCCCACATTTATTGGTGACCCCGACGTGATTGCCTCTACGGAGGGCTCCTCCGGGGACCTGGGACCAGCGCGGGCTGACAGACCATCAACTTTTGCCGGCATAAGAAAAGGTAAGCAGAAAACCTGTTTGATCAAATTTCTGCATTAGAAGTTCATGGTCTGTTAGTGTGCGTGTTTCCAGCTGGAGAGAGGTACTCCTAAGGTATATTGAACAAAGTAAAATTTAAGTTGCCAATATTGATAAATTAATTACTATATTTAAATTGATTGTAAAAATTTATGTTAACAAGTAAAAGACTGGATGAAGTAACGAAGTATTAAGAGATCTCCATAAGTT
Source organism: Clarias magur (assembly GCA_013621035.1). Classification (NCBI taxonomy): domain Eukaryota; kingdom Metazoa; phylum Chordata; class Actinopteri; order Siluriformes; family Clariidae; genus Clarias; species Clarias magur. The sequence continues at coordinate 11,701 of QNUK01001826.1, read as the reverse complement.
TTATTTTGTTTTGTGATTTTTGTTTTATATTCTCTTTATTACTATTTTATACGTTGTGTGATAAGTGAGGTAACGCCACTGTGTTGGGTCAAGCCCTGACGAGGAAACTTGCCAACCAGTGGGGCTGGACCCACGAAAAATTCCTGCAATACACTAAGTAGGAGCTGCGGCTCCAGACGTGGTAGGTGAAAAATTCCTGAGTCCGCCGTTAGGCACAGAACATATAGGTGACTCACCGTTCTGAGACGCGTGTGCAGCCAGGTGTAGAGTGAAAATTCCTGTAGGTGAGCGCTATTTGAAAATTCCTACAGGTGGAATTGATGTTTTCTGGGCCCAGGTTGTGTGATAAAATATTTTATTGTTGAAGTTGTTCTGAGTACTCAAATTTTTGAAATTGTAGTAGAAAGCGCTTGTGTTGGTGTATTGTTCATATGTCTTGTATGTGTGTCTCTTAAATGTGAGTGTGTTATATTTATGTGAAAAGTCTGTATTGAATTTATGTATGTGTGTAAGAAAATATAAGGCCTAGTTAAGAGGGATATAGTATTAGAAATAGTCTAAAAAGAAGATAGAAGACCAAAAATTGGATTTTCTGATTTGCTCTAAATTAATAATAAATTTAAATAGAAGAATCTAAGAAAATAGCATATAAGTGATAGATAATATCTCTAATATTAAAGGAATTGTTTGGCTGAGGTACATGCCACTAGACATAGAGCTTACTGTGACATAGGTCTTGTCTGTGACATAGAGCTTACTGTGACATAGTCTTGTCTGTGATATAATCAGTGATGCGCTACCAGACACAGACCTCACTGTGACATCAGCTTCTTCTGTGACACGGGAGTGGTACAGGTACTGAACGTACCAGCCTAGTAGTATTATAACATAATAATTTCTTTGGACTAGTGTACACATGCGCAGCAACATATAAGTTATTAAAGATAAGCTTAAGTAAGATACAAAAGGTACCTTTACGTGTAGTGTAGTCGACGACACAACACTAATGATAATAAATATAGTGCATGAAATGATAAATGCACCTAAGTTATAAATATTAAATATATATTAGATAAAAACAAATGTTAAGCGGATTCAGAGTAATTAACTGGGACGAGCAGATAAGTGAAGAAGGAATCACAACCAAGTGTGAACGGGAGTTTAGAATTTCAGAATCAGATCAGAGTGAAACAAATAGATGGTTGTTGAATAATCCAGGAAAAGACCTACTTAAAAACATAGAGTGTGACAAGGGAGAGTGGACGCTTAGGCTTTCATTAATACCTGACGTATTAGACCTCAACTGTAACACACACACTCTAATACTTACATCATATTTTAGAATGAAGAAATGAGCTCTTTCCTAGGGTTAATTCCTAGAGAGGTTCGTTTAAGAGTAATAAATAGTACGCTAGAATTTGGAGGACTAGGAGGACCCCCTGGTTTAACTCCGCTCATTTCACTGCTGCGACAATACCCAATTTTTGATATATTGCGTTTAGAGGAAGGTACGGGAGGACGGAAAGTAAAAAGATATAGATTAATTGATCACGAGAGCGGTCCGGTAGTGCTGTATCGTGAGTGGGTGATAAATAATAATAGTGAATTTACGCTGATACCTATAGGCCCAGACGGTAGAATAATTTTTCAGACCCTTGACAAAATAGTCACGCCTCTGATTCTGACATCATCACAAAATTAATGCTTAACAAACATATAAAGAAAAAACAATTGTTAAAGACCAGCAGCAGTCATAAGACGCACACTAAGAGAACTACAAGAAATAAGCGAGAAAAGAGGCACAAAAAATCACACTATAAGACGGGACAAAAGTGTGTGATGGGGAAGTTATTCTGCCGTGGAAAAAACGCATGGCCAAAGCCAGCAACACCCGTAGACATAATTATAGCTAAACACAAGGAAGATGAAAAGTATATCAGAAAATGCATGGTAAAATGGCATGACAGGACATCAGGAGAATTACAATGGCCTAAAGAGGGAACCTTTAAAGAAGAAAATTGTAAAGAAGTAAAGGAGATGCTCAGACACACCACTAAAGAAAAGGGCAGTAAGGGAAGGATTAAATTAGAACAAAAGCTAGAAATTGTAGAATGGTTTGAAAATGAAGGGAAAAAGAAGGAGGGAAAAACTGAAGAAGAAAAACAAGAAACAAAATCAGGAAAGAGGGATCAGAAATTGGAAGGGAGTGACAGAAAAGAGAAAACCCAGAAGGGAAGAAAAGAGAAAATAAGCTTAGAATTAGAGAGACCACCACCATACACTGAGGAACACATGCAACAGAAGGATGGAGGAATGTACCCACTACAGAAGCTGCATGAACAAGATAAAGGTACATTTGGATTTGAAGGACAAGTATTGGGAAAAATTAAAGTAACGTCATGTGATACTGAGTGGATGAACAGACAAATGGAAGAAACACCAGAATCAACAACATCCGGAAGTGGCAGTGAGGATGGAAGGGAATGGAGTGAAGAAAGAGCAACAGAACCATATGCGTCGAGAAAATCTGACGAGCCACAAACAAAGAAAAGAGGTATGGAAAGACTGAAAGAACGGAATGCTCAATTTCTGTCTGAAGTACAGGGGTTCGCAAACAAACAAGTCACACCTGAAAAAGGGATGATGGAAAGGAGGAGGAGAGACAATCCAGAAAGAACGTACAGTATAGATAAAGAACCACCCACACCATCACTGTATGAAGCAGATGAAGATACAGCAGGAACAGAAGAAAATGAAGTGATGGAGAGAAATCAGGTAAAGAGAAAAGTAAAAGGGTACATGATCATTGAACCTGAGAGAGAGGCAAGGAAAAGAATGGAAGAGAGACAGGCAAGCACTTCAAAACACAACAGACAACTACACCCAAAGAGCAGAAACCAAGTGTACAGAAATGAATATCAACATGACATTTCCAACATTGCAGAAGAAGATGGTTACAGTGATGATTCCCTTGATGAATCGTTCAAGCGACTGGAAAAGCACCTCGACAGACGTCTCAATGACTCTCTGAAGGAAGCAAGAAAGGCTGTATCTGAAATGAGACCAGCTATGAAAAGAAAATCTACAGGTTCAAAGAAACCCTCAAGCTGGCGTGTCACCTCATCCTGGCCTGATGAAGAAGACATTGGACCCGTACACTTTAATGACGAACCACGTATGTAAGACCCAGAAGAATATACTGCGGCTGGACACTACCCACTTGTGTCAAAAGGAAATCAGTATCACTATGTGCCATGGTCATTTATGGATATGACAGGTCTGGCTAACCAATTACCAGATTTATGTAATGGAGCACAGAAATGGATAACACAGCTAGAAGAGAACCACTGGACACCTCCTGGCAATAGGAGATGTAAAGGCTATTCTGGCACAGACAATTGGGAAAGTGAAAACCACGGAGATTCTGAATGAGGCTGGCCTGCAAGCGGCAACTGGACAAAGTGTAGGAAATAGCCTAGCGTTTGGACCACACAGGAACAAGGTTTGGAACGCTCTGCGAAAAGTTTATCCAACCAAAATGGATCCAGGAAAATTGGAATCAGTAATATTGAAAGAAGATGAGAACGTTGTTAAGTTCATCAATGATTTCCAGACCAAGTGGAGAGAGGAAACTGGAGGTTCCTGGGATCAAACAGATACAAGTAAGAGCCTGTTCCGAATGATGCTGAAAAAATGCATGCCTCAAGAAGTCCAGACAGCACTAGAAGGTGTCGTGGGACTGAATACACTACCATGGGACACATTTCAAGCACACATTGTACATTATGTGGAACAATACAGGAAAAAGAAAAAAGAGGCCAAGGAAGCTGCTGAGTCAATTGCAACCCAGTTACATAAAATACAGCTAGGAGAATTTGCAGCTGCAAAGAAAAAGGAAAAAGAAAAAGCAAAAGTCCAAGCAGCAGTAATGGTGCCTGAAAATCAGACAACACTGCCCCCTACTGGACCAGCACAGCAAATGCAGCAACCAGTGCCACAAATGCAACAACCAACAGGGACCCAAGCCCCTCCAACATATGCGCAACCTGGAAACCAGCAAGGACAAAATCAACCCATGAGGTGGCAAAGACAGGGCCCCGGGCCTATTGGAGGCAGGGGACAAAGGGGACCATTCCAACAGCAACCAAGAAGACAGCAATTTAGAATGAATGCCCCAGGGCAAATGGGCCCGAATCAGTGCTGGCAATGTGGAGGAGTAGGACATATTAGAAGAAACTGTCCACAAATGACTTGGGGAATGCAAAATGGACCACAACCTCAAGGACCATATGGAGCAGGACAAGCACCTCAAGGGAATGCAGGACCTCCTGGTCCAAGACAACCTGCTGGAACATGGACTCAAGGACAACCCCAAAATCAGTGGGCAGGTCCCTGGATGGGACCCACCCAAAATTGGAATTGACGAGGCCCAGAGGAGCCAGAGGGGGAGCAGATGCAGTACGTCTCAACACTGCATCCACAACAAGAACCAAATGTGATGGTGTCTATAAATAATTCACAACCAATTCCATTTATTATTGACACAGGTGCTACTTACTCATGTATAGGATGTGAAGGCTCCCAGCTCCCTCTCTCAAGCAATACGATAAAAACCACAGGCTTCTCGGGACAATCACAGGTATTGCATTTTACGGAGCCACAAATAATAACATTAGAAGACACCACTGTAGCAGCACCTTTATTATTCTCACCAACTACTCCAGTTGATTTACTGGGAAGAGATTTGTTGTGCAAACTTAAAGCAAAAATTCAATGTAATGCTAAAGGACTGTATGTAACAATAGGGCAGTTCTTACAGACTGCAGAAAAACCCAATAACTTGGATACAGTGTATTGGCTGTTGTGCACAGGTAAGGGAGCTCAACATGCACAGAACTTATGGGAAGAATGGATCCTACAACAACGCCATTGCACTGTACCATGCACTATGACCAAGGAAGCCAAGATGAAGAATATGCACAATTATGGTCAGACATGATGGAGAACACAGTCTCTGATGTGATACTAGGAGATATAATTGTAGGTGCTCCAGGAGCAGCCATCAGTGTACATCTGACTGAACAAATAGAACACTGGCATCAAGTACCAAACACAGCACCCCACATCTCCTTACTGGTGGGGGAAAAAGCACAATCCAAAGAGCTAGGATTGATGGTCAAACAAGCGGCTGAAGTGACTAAGTGGGGACAAACTCCTAATCCTTCTGTACACATTTCACAAGATCAAAAGTTTTTGAAAATAAATTTTTCAGGAATAGAAAGAGTGAGGGCAACACACACAGAAATAGATGGGAACATGACGTTGTCAACACACCCTCAGAGGGGGATGTGTAACACTCAGTTATCATCGCACACACAAATGTCAGTTAAGATGGTAGGGCAGATAGATGAAAAGGAATCTGCATTAGCGGAGGAACTGCTGAAAACAATTCCAGAAAAATTATGGACAAGACATTCAACAGATGTAGGATTAGTTAAGTCTGGAGGACAAGCCTTAATAAAAATAAGACCAAATGCAACATTGCCTTACCAAAGACAATATCCATTGACACCTCAAGCTGTAGCAGGGATTAAACCTACTATAGATGGTTTATTGGAAGCTGGAGTATTAACTCCTACTAAAAGTCCCTGTAACACTCCTATATTTCCTGTCAGGAAGCCCAACTCAGATAAATGGAGACTTGTGCATGATTTACGTGCCATAAATCAAATTGTAGAAGCAGAATTGCCTATAGTGCCTGATCCACACACATTGTTGTCCAATATACCAGAAGATACACAATGGTACACTGTCATAGACTTATGTTCAGCATTCTTTAGCATTCCACTACATCCAGCATCACAATACTTGTTTGCCTTTACATATGAAGGACGACAGCTGACTTACAATCGTTTACCACAGGGTTACTGTGAAAGTCCGTCAATATTTAATCGAGTACTAACTCAAGATCTAGCCTTGTTAAATATCGAAAGTACTATGATTCAGTACTGCGATGACCTACTGATTTGTAGCCCAACAAAAGAGCAATGCGAAACAGATTCGTTAAGAGTTTTGACGGTTCTAGCTGAGAATGGACATAAAGTTAGCAGAGAAAAGTTGCAATTCTGTAAAGAGAAGGTAGAATATCTAGGCAGAGTGTTGGAAGGAACATCTAGGCATATATCTCCTGAACACATAGAAGCAATAATGAAAGCTCCTAAACCACGAACTGTTAAGGAGATGCTATCTTTTCTAGGCATGGTAGGATTTAGTAGGGACTGGATTTGTGACTTTGCACTAAAAACAGCACCCTTAAGAGCAATAATAAAAGTAGCTGGACAAACAAAGAATAGCGCAGTGTTAGAATGGACACCTGAAGCACTAGAAGCGTTTGAGCAGCTAAAAAGAGAACTCTGTACAGCACCAGCACTTGCTAGTCCAGAGTATAATAAGCCATTCCATTTGTATGTCTCAGAGCGTGGAGGTTTTGCCACAGGGGTTCTGACGCAACAACAAGGGCCTAGTAAGCAACCAATTGCTTATTATAGTACAGCACTCGATAACATTGAAAAAGGCATGCCACCCTGCTACCGAGGTGTGGCAGTTGCCGCCTTTGCTTATCAAAAAGCCTCATCAATTACTATGGGACATCCTGTTGTGATGTACACCACCCATGCATTGCATGCACTCCTGACTAGCCCATCATTTGTAATTACAAATGCTAGAAGAACAGGATATGATGTAATACTCTCTGCACCTGAATTGACTATACGAAGGTGTCAGACAGTAAATCCAGCAGATCGCATGATGACCCCAGCAGAGGGAGATCCACACGATTGTCATCTTGTGTCAGCAGAACATCTGAAGACACGTCAAGATTTAGAGAACCAACCTCTGTCACACCCAGATTGTATATACTTTGTAGATGGGTCATGCTTTAGAGATGGGGATAGCAATAAAGCAGGCTATGCAATAGTAACACCAGACATAGATGGGAAAGCCTTCAAAGTAGTACAAGCTGAACATGTGCCACAACCCTGTTCAGCCCAGCTAGCTGAGTTACTCGCTTTGACAGGTGCTTGTAAACTAGCAGAAGAAAAAGCATGTACAATTTACACTGACTCAGCATATGCATATGGAATATGCCATTTGTATGGCCCCATATGGGCACAAAGAGGTTACAAAAGAGCAGACGGAACACCAGTAGTACATGGAGAAGCAATTTCAGACCTTCTAGGTGCAATCAAACTACCATCCAGATTAGCTATAGTAAAATGCGCAGCACATAAGAAAGATGGTACATTTGTTAGTGACGGAAATGAAGCAGCAGATGAAGCAGCTAAGAAAGCAGCAGTAAATCAGGCAAATATGATGCCAGAATCCGCAGCACAAACAGACAATGAACCAAGTTCACCAGAGTCAAGTGTTAACCTTGATGAAGGGCCAAGTTCAAGTTCAAGCTCAAGCTCAAGTTCAAACACAAGTTCAGGCTCAGGCTCGAGCTCAAGTTCAAGCTCAAGTTCAAGCTCGAGCTCAAGTTCAGAATCTGAAGAAAGATTAGTACTTATACCAGAAGATTACGCACCCCCAGAACCAGACTTATCCTCACTAGCAGACATGCAGGCAGCAGCATCAGGTGAAGAGATTAGAAAATGGCTAGCAAGAGGAGCAACAAAAGATAATGATACTAACGTGTGGCGAAGTGCAGATGGGCGTTTTGTAGCTCCACAAAGTTTTCTCATAACCTTGATAAAGCAAGCTCATGGTAATGATCACGTAGCGAGAGGAGAAGTAATAAGAAGAATCCAAAAGACATGGTGGTCACCTTATCTAGGTTCTATGGTTCATCGAACTCTGTCACAGTTTTGTGACATATGCTCTAGATATAATCTTAGAAAACACTTCACATCACCAATAGGACATATTCCGAAGCCAGATGGACCGTTTAGGCATATAATGTTTGACTATGTGGACATGGGGGAACCCAGAATACAAGGGAAACAATACATCCTAGTGATTGTGGATAGATTTAGCAGATGGGTAGAAGCTGTAGCAACAGCTAAGGAAGATGCAATGGCAGTAGCAAAATTCCTGTGTAGGGAAGTGATACCAAGATTTGGAATCCCAGACACAATCAGTTCAGACAATGGGAAACATTTCACAAACAAGATAGTACAGAAAGTGACTCAGTGGTTAAACATCAAGCACAGGTTTGGATGTGTGTACCACCCCCAATCTCAGGGGATGGTAGAGAGAGCAAATGGAACTCTAAAAATGAAATTGGCTAAAATATGTGCAGAAACAGGTATGAATTGGTTTCAAGCTTTGCCATTAGCCTTGATGGGCATGAGATCGCAAACTAACCGCAACACACATTTAACACCACAAGAAATGCTTACTGGCAGACCTATGCTTACATCCTTTGTTCGAGGGCCTTATAAAGGCCCCACGCTTGAACAACTACAAAGTGAACTTGATCACTATGTGAAGCACTTATCTGAAATACACAAAGTTATTTTCCAACAGGTTAAGGGAGCCACAATACATGACAACACCAGACCGAGGGTAGCTGATCCAGCTGATGACGCTGAGGAAGAGGACATAGAGGAGAGAACTGTGCTACCCGGTGACTGGGTGTTTATTCGAGCATTCAAAAGAAGGTGGAACGAAGCTAGAAGGGAAGGACCATACAAGGTGGTGTTGGCAACTCCAACTGCAATAAAAGTCCAAGGTAAAGATGTATGGTACCATTTAAATCATTGCTGCAAGGCCCCAAACCCAGATCAGGTAAGGGACAGGGAACCTCAGGAAGACGCTGAAGAGTCTCCACGAGCAGGACCTTCAGGTTTGCAATCAGGTTCCCAGGAGAGGGACACAAGGCCCAGGCAACAAGCACCAGATCCTTATGGGTATACTGAAGGGTTACCGTGGGTAGAAGAACAAGAAGGAGAACAAGGGTACTGGCCAGAGTGGCCCCAAGAAGATATACAAGATTGGGAAGCAGAGTTAGAAGAAGAAGAAGCAGAAGCAGAACAAGGAGGACCGTCTCTTAGAACAAGAGCTCAAGTTAGACAGCGAGAGCACAGACGTGCTAGAATTGAAACAGCGCGTAGACAGTCAGAAGAAGATCCCACACCTAGAGTTGTAGAATACTCAGATAGTGATTAAAACAGTTAGAAGTTAACACTGGCTCAGAAAGTGATTAAATTATTTAAACCAACTACAGTTGAAAGAACATACCCAACAAAAAACCCCCCAAGAAAAATATTGTGTAGGTTATTTGGCCATAGTCCCACGTGTCACCGTTGTGATCCAGATGGAGAAACCACCCTCTTATTGCCTCCTGAAACGAAGGAGGTCTATGGGTATAGGAATCCTCTTCATGATTGGTCTACTTAACAGTGGTGCTACTCAGAATGAGAGAAACCAACCGAAATGGACAAATGAAGAGAGACAAATACGCTGTGCATTAGCTACAATAACTAGAGCTAGAATAGTAGCTGGATTGGACAGTGGGGAAAGAACAGGATTTTGGGAAGCAACCTACCAAATAGAGGTCGATAATACACAACCCCCAGAAGAAAGAGTGCGCATTTATATAGAAATGAGAAAAAAGGCATATTGGAATAAAGCACAGATGGCAACATTAGATGGACTAATAGAAGCTGTACCAAGATCCAACGGTTGGTGCGCATTTGAGAATTCAATAGATGGCGAAATCAGAGGAGTATGTGTTTCACTTGCAGGATGGAAGGGATGCTATGCAAAAGCGCCCGACCAGCCCAATATATCGAATATTGAATCAATAAAATATGTAACAATAATTCCGCAGATAACAAAGAAATTACCCAAAAATCAAGCAGAATCTGACCAGACATGGAAGAATGACATGTTCTTCCAATGGTTGAAATTTACAGCTGAGTCTGTAACCACGCGAGACTGCATTGTGTGTCATGATAGAAGCAATAGGCCCCCACGAGTGGTGATAACACATGGAACAAGAGAATGTATAGACAATCCAACATACAGTGAACAACTGTGCCCTATCAGCTGTCTTTTGCATTCAGCTGCTATACATTATGGCCCTGAATGGATGCAAAACATAAGCAAATGTTCATATCAGCCTGTAGGAACATTAGATGCTGTACAAAGAGAAATAACACCTACACAACAACGCTATCCTTTGTGCATCTACTCAAATGGGAGCATTGAAATGGGAGATCTATCACCAAGTTGCAATGAAACACAGCCAGCAGCAGGATTCTTCATAAAAATGCACCAGATATGCGACAATAAAACAGATAGTCAGACATGCAGTGAGATAGTAAAAGTACAACAACCAGATTTAAGTGCTGGAACAACACCGCTGGCAGACATATTCTGGTACTGTGGAGGAACGACAGTTAGACAAAACTTACCAGATAACTGGGGTGGGTGTTGTGCTCCAGTACTATTAGAAGGAGATTTGATTGTAGTAGGACTATATAGCAAGAAACACAGACGGAATAAACGTGAAGACAAGTTTGTGAAAACGATTGGAAAGGAAATATCGGCATGGAAAGAGTTTGATAGAGATGGAGGACTATCAGTGACCTGGGATGGTATTCCAGTTGGTGTACCAACTGAGCATGAGGCTATAAACAGGGTAGGAGGAGCATTCACGACAATCTTCTTGCCATGGGTTCAAATTTCGAAAAATGCAAGGTGGATCAACCTACTTTATTACAATCAACAAAGATTTTGGAATCACACTTTAGGAGTCTTAGGACTGGTTCAGGAACAATTGGATAGAAATACATTAATGACTACACAGAATAGATTCGACCTGGATACGATGCTGGCACCTCAACGAGGAGTATGTGCCTTAATTGGAGAAGAATGTTGTACATACATTCCAAGACACACAGGCCCAGATGGTAACATAACTAAGCTTTTAAGAGCCATGAGGGACATGAGAGACGAAAATGTTAAAATCATTCAAGACGTACAGAGGAATAATGCATGGACTTCCTGGTTTGATTGGCTGAATCCTTCAAATTGGTATGGACTACTTGTGAAAGTAGGGACAATTATTTTGATAGTACTGGGAACTCTGCTCATATTGTCATGTTGCGTTATCCCCCTGGCGAAAGCAAGCATTCAAAGAATGGTGGGACAATATACAATGACTGTGGAATATCACGACCAAACACCACCAGATGACGACTGGGAGGCAGACTCCATTTACGTGGAAATGAAGTGAACACAAAAAGATTACCGCTGCTACATGATGGACAAAATGACTGTATATTTATTACTCACATGTATACTGAGTTTATTTAGATCAAACAAACAAACAAAAAAAAAAAAAGAAGAAAAAAGTAGTATTAGAAGAAGAAATATGTTTTGTCTGTTTTTGTTGTATTTTTGTCCTGTCTCTGTTATACACGTATGTATGCAGGATGGAACCGGTACCTGACCCACGATGGATAGTTTCCTGTACAGTCTGCCGTAATGCATGGAGGGAGGTTCTGGAACAGACCCCAACAAGAAGATGGGCAGACCTAAGACATGATCTGGTCGACTGGTTCCCACACCGTCCGATGGGGACAAAGAAGTTCATCGCGATGGCCAACGTCTTGACAAGAGACTTCAAATGGATCAAGTCAATGAGACAGGAAACGTTCGACCTGGACATAAGCAGAGGACTTCGTCTGGTAAC
>QNUK01001825.1:20000-26705 GCA_013621035.1 Clarias magur | reverse complement strand
TCTATCTATCTATCTATCTGTCTATCTATCTATCTGTCTATCTATCTATCTATCTATCTATCTATCTGTCTATCTATCTATCTATCTGTCTATCTATCTGTCTATCTGTCTATCTATCTATCTATCTGTCTGTCTATCTATCTGTCTATCTGTCTATCTATCTGTCTGTCTATCTATCTGTCTGTCTATCCGTCTATCTATCTATCTGTCTATCTATCTATCCATCTATCTATCTGTCTATCTGTCTATCTATCTGTCTATCTATCTATCTGTATGTCTATCTATCTATCTATCTATCTATCTATCTATCTATCTGTCTGTCTATCTGTCTGTCTATCTATCTATCTATCTGTCTATCTATCTATCTATCTGTCTGTCTATCTATCTATCTATCTATCTATCTATCTATCTGTGTATCTGTCTGTCTATCTATCTATCTGTCTATCTGTCTTTCTATCTTGAAGGAAATCTTTGCCCCTGACTGTTTAGCACTGACACTGGAGACTCCTTTCAGACATGTACAACAGCATCACCACATCACTGAACGTTGATTCTCACGTCAATTCTCCAGTTACAATAAATAAATAAACACGACGTCCACATATCTCTTTAATATTTCACTTTCAGTTGGTCATTAAAACCCAGAATTAAAGGAAGTGCACCAATGGAACTAAAGTGAAATCCTTTCAGTCCGCATGTCTGGTGGACAACAGGACAGAACTGGATGTAATTCCCGTTAGACGATGGCACATGCTTGAGCCGCACGCCTGAAATGATTTCCCATTTGCAGGTTATTAGGAATGTGCAGCGACAATGCCTTGTCTAAACTCTGATTCTGTGGAGTGTGTGTGTGAGGCTGGTGTTGTAAACAAAACACTCAAGTGTTCGAGCGAGATGTGAATGCTGATGTGCATGTAGATGACTGAGAGCAAACAGGAGCTCGCACAAGAATAACAGATCCACAATCAGTCGAGCTGTTAGAACCCTGCGGTTTTTAATATATTAATACTAATACATTAAAAGTTAAAACTATACTTTAGACCTCAGAGAGTCTTGAGTTTTTCAACTGGAGTTTAAATCTTATGTCTCCTTTCTTTTATCTTCCCATTTATTCGATTTGCATGGAAGTGTCTTATTCACAGTGACTGTGCAACGCACAAAGAAATGAAATATAAATATGTGGATGTGCAGGTGTGCAGTGTCCATACAGTAAGTGTCCATGAATGTCCGGAATAAGTGCAAGGAGACAAACGTCCATAAAGTGTGAATGTGCAAAATGGTTTCGTCCTGTGTGGTGTACTGATTGGGAGACCGTATCGCCTGCAGGAAGAAGCTCCTCCTCAGGCTCTCAGTATTGGCCCTCAGAGAGCGGAATCGCTCAGAGACAACAGTCCACTGCTGGGGTGGCCAAGGTCCCTGATCTTCCTGGGCTTGGTCCAGCACTGCTTGCCGTAAATTGAGGACAGGTGCCGTTTCCGAACCGGGTCACGGTGTTTCCCATCAGGATGCTCTCTATGGTGCAGAAGTAGAAATTCCTGAGCACCCTGGAGGGTATTTTGTAGTCTCTCAAGAGTCTGAGGTGGTAGAGACGCTGTTGTGTCTGGTAGTTCCTCTCCTGCTTTGTATTAAAGTCCACTATCAACTCCTTTGTCTTGCTGACATTTAGAAGGAGATGTTCCTCTGGCACCAGTTCTCCAGATTTCCAATCTCCTCCAGGTAGGTCAGTGATCAGACCCACCACAACGGTGTTGTCTGCAAACTTGATGATGGTGGTGGAGTTGGTAGTGGCCTCAGAACACAACCCACAAAAAAAAAGAACACAATTTGGGACAGGAACAATCACGGACTCTTTCAAGCATGTGGGGACCATCGACTGAGTATCACGGTCCACTGTTGAATATCGCACACATGCCGCCTGGTCCTTCTGCTTTCCTGTGTCAAGATTTAGTTTTGAGCTCCTTTAGCTTTGGTTACGCACACCTACTCTACTCTGTGGTGTCCAGTTCATAAGTCAAAATGATTTCTCATGCTTCTTTCTTTCACACTCTGGAATTTGTCCTGGAATATGTCCATGAAATCAATAAGTCAATAATAATAATAATAATAATAATAATAATAATCAATAATAAGTCCAATCTTTATCTTGACCAAACATTGAAATGAGGTTGATGGTTCAACACCACCTTCCCAGGGAATAATAATGTGTTGGACAGGTCTTAACCCAAAACCAGTCATTACAGCCTTCTCTACTTATTTGTTGTTTTTGCTTGATGGTGGCTCTTCTGAAATAGTCATCGTTTTTGGTCAAGCAGTGTACAGTACATAGGAGAAGTGAATAATGGGTTAAAGGTGAAGAGAAGCGGATTGCGGCCTTGGACAAATGGATTGTGGTTAAAATATTGGACTACTGTTCATAAAATTCTAAGGTCAAATCCGACACTGTCAACTGTTTGGTCCAGAGCAAAATAGATCATCATACATCCAAACGGTTGATGGCACAACAGTAGCAGGTCAGGGGTGGTGAGGGTTGAAGCCTTGACCCTCTGAGCCAGAGGCCAACAGGATAACGTCTGAGTTACTTTAAACCCCAACCCTCAGCTGTATGAATAAGTCTTATTGATCTACATTGTTTTACAACATGACTAAATTCAGTCTTTCATCTCCAACAAAAGTCTAAATAACTCAAATTTGTTTAAGTAATAATATACAGGCAAATCTGTCTCATATTTCTTATCGCACAATTACAATATACTTAGTAAGATTATTAACCCTATTTATAGACATATTTGACTTTTTATGTTGTATATATACTATGTTTTACCGTCTAGAAATAAATGGTTAGAATGAGCAAATGTATTGAGAAATGTATGAGTTTATGAGACATAACATGAAAATAACTGAAATTTCTACTTAAATATAGTATTAAAGAAACATCTAGGAATAGGATTAATAATCTCATGTTATGTTTATTCTCATCTTCTAATCAGGAATAATAAATAACTCTGACTAGACTCAGGACAGTTTCACTTTTCCAAGATGTCACTTTTGTCGGAGGTGAAAGTCTGAATTGAAATCATTACCATGAACACAGTCCTGAGATGCAGCGGGCTGGAGTTTAAATCCCTGTTCAGATGAAATATAGATGCGGGATGACACGTCACACCGAATCCTGTAAGACACGACATGCCTGAGAATTCTAATGAGAGCGTGGACGTGAACAACACTGAGCTTCTGTAACACCAGGAAGCAGCACGTTATTGCTTTATCTGTCTCTTAATGTACAGATAATAATCTGTTTGTTTTCAGATGAACGAGTGAAACAGTTCCAGATGTGGGAACCAAATGCACAGCTGTTTCCTCGCTTCATGCACCGAGCGAATCGATTTCACATTAACAAGAGCTGAGAGATAAATCCTGAAGTACGGGAGAAAGAAAAAGCCACATGAGGAGGAGAGAGAAACAGCAGGGATGTCTGAGGTAATGCAGGTGAAACTCTCAGACAGGGAGATCGAGCTGCAGGACGACTGGTCTGACTGGTGAAAAAGTGCAAAACTCACAAGAACCTCCAGAGATTTTCGAAACACACATCATTGCACAAAACTTTCCTGAATCTCTTCTACTGTTTAGAGCTGCAGTGTGTGACCTACATCATCATTATTATGGAGTGTGTGTGTGTGTGTGTGTGTGTGTGTGTGTGTGTGTGTGTGTGTGTGTGTGTGTTTACGTTTATGCAGTTTAAAGTGTTAAACTGTGCTAATTGGTCGGGGATGATTCATGAATTCGAAACAGAAAACTCTAACACCACAGCGCCCTCTATTGATCAGTGTGTTGGATCTGTTTTTTCTTTCTTTCTTTCTTTCTTTCTTTCTTTCTTTCTTTCTTTCTTTCTTTCATCTCATGAAGCAGTGAAGTCAGTATTCATTTAGATACATTTATTATCCCCCCCCCCAAAAAAAAAAAAAACATGTTCAAAGTGTTATTATTTACTTATATGTAACCAACATATTACTTTAAACGGTTTTTTTTTTTTTTTTAATTCAGGAAACTTGAGCTCAACTCGACATTAACAATAAACTGGTACATGATGATAACAGGGCTGTTTTTTAATGAAACTTTATATTACCTTTACTTTCTAATGGCTGTGTGGGTCTGTATGTGGAGTTTGCATCTTCTCCCCGTGCTTGGTGGGTTTCCCCCTGGCTAACTCGTTTCCCCAAACGTGGACCCTGCGCCGTTCCCCTTGTGCCTCCCGCGGCCCTGCGCAGGATAAACACTATAGAGAACGAGAGAGCAATTTATATTGGTTATAACATCAAGATATCTCTTACAAACAAGTGATATTATGATGAGCAGATATTAAAAATATATGAAATAAAGAGGTACACAAGTCTGTTCATCAGTATGTCCTGAGAACTGTGTAGAACTGTGTGTCTAAGGAGAAGGAGGTCAAAGGGCACTCTTGTCACTCCGGTCTGCAAACTCCACACGCTCCAGCGCTGATGTTCGGCTCCATGGTATTGATCAGAACGTTAAGAGTCGAAATCCTAGGAATGATAAAAGAGATCAGAGTCTCCTGAGTAACACACACACACACACACACACACACACACACACACACACACTTAACTAGGAAAAAGCAATTAATCAATTAATGACATTTTTCTCCTGTTATAAACTTTATAATTGTAATTAATCAAATCTATTAAAGTCAGTTTTAAAATCGGTTTATTATTATTACACACCTGTTCTAAGATACTTTTAAGAATACAAAAAAAAATTAATAATAAATTAGTTAATAAACAAATAAATAAATGAATAAATATTCCAGCGTGTCTGGCTTTAGATTTGTAATACATGTAGATCGAGGCGTTTGGCAGACGCTCTTATCTACAGTAGAGCGACTTATACAGTAATAAACAGATCATTAGAGTGTTGAATAAAGTTAAAAGTCTCTCTGCAGTATAACAGTCACGTATTTCTCTTCTCTCCTCGTCGTCAGGATAGAAAATAACACTTGGACATGGATGTGCCTGAGACAGACATGTACTGTATGGGAGGGGTCAAAGGTCACAAACTGATCACCAGTGTTTAGCAGAGGTTAATGTTTAAAAGATTCTCGGTTTTCTTACCATGAGCCGAGTCTAGTGTGGGTCTGAGCGAACTCCAGGACTCCAGGCGTAAGCTCCAGAATCAGCGCTTTGGCGGTTTCAGACTTCAGACGCTACTGTAGACGCAGCGCGACTGGAAACTACTGTGTGAATTATAAATACAGTTATTGGTGAAAGAAACAAACTAACAAAACGTGCTGTCAGATATTTTCCCACCCTGAATGTAATTTTTTTTTTTCCCTACTAAACTGCTAAAGCCTGACCACATAAGTATGTACACCCCTTAAATAATACAGTGCTTGCTTCCAGTACTGCACTGTGCTTTTGAGGAAGGAGAGTCTAGCTGCTTAGATCTGGCTTCTGGATGAACATTCCAATGTCTTGATCTTCACCTGAAGCTTTTCCTTCGTTCACTTGGATTTGTGCTTCGGCTCATTAACCTCCGGAAGGTGAAGTGTTCCATGACCCCATGATGCTGCCACCGCTATGCTTCACCATGGAGATGGGGCTCTTTGGGTTCTAGATGTCTTGATTTTTGTGCCAAACAAATCTTATCGAGAAATATCACGCCAAACAATTCTAGCTGGTGACACAGTGGTTCCAGTGTCGGTGGTTTGATGCTCTCCTCTCTATGTGTATAGAGATTAATCTCAATTTTAAAATACTCAGATTTACTTGTATTATAAAATGTACAATGTTGGAATAAAGAAATGCAGGATGAACTGATTAGAGGAAGACAGTTAGATTATGCAAGTTTCATAATATTTACCATGTTAAATTAAAATCTCTCAAACGGGACACCGCATGCAGTGGCTGGGTAGTATGAGGTGTGGCAACGCACCGAAAATGGATCCGAAAATCAACAACCTGGAGCCTTAGCCACCCAAGTCACCACTCCCACATCTTACATTTAATGTTTGTTTGTTTGTTTGTTTTAATAAAACTTTATCTAGAACCTTTATAATGAAACTTGCCATTCAGCACAGCTGGTGATGTTTCCTCAGTCATCTTATTATTCGCATTAAACATGCCAGTATCACACACAGCCGGGGAACTGCACTGTGATTGTGGGAAGCCATTAGGGTCACAATTAGTCATATGATTAATTTGTGTTAAAAATAGTAATGCGTTAAAAACTCAAGCTTGATCACATGTGTTAATGCATTAATATTGACAGCTCTAATAAATTCCCACTTTCCCAATTATCACAGCTCTCTCTGTAGGGAGCCTTATAGTACACGTTTCGTAAATATTCATGTGGCATTTCTGTACTAAAATGTTTCTATTTTGTTATGGATCACTGCTACTGTTACTTCAATGCCACACTATGACGCCTTCAGAGTGCAATGATTTGGCAAAATCATGAAAGTGAGAGCTAGGCTTTAAGATGGTCATCCTGTTAGCTAAGGGGGATGTGGAGTAGGTGGAGAAGGACATTAGCCTTCCCACATTCCCAAGTCTAGACGTGTAAAGTAGAAGAGTTTGGCCAGGCTGAGCTCTCTGGCATGAGCGAGGATCAAACTCAAGGCTCCTAATGGATGGGGAGGTTATTCTCTAAACAGTAGACGAGTGTGGAAAAGTATTTGTTTGTTTGTTT
>QNUK01001825.1:0-15000 GCA_013621035.1 Clarias magur | reverse complement strand
ACATGGGCCACAATCACGCAGAACATTCAGCAGATCACCACGGAGAAGATGAGGCACACTTCAAACTCAAACCTCACAATGCCAAATTTGCCTTTGCCCTGTACAATAAGCTCTCCACCCATGCTGATGCCAAAGGCAAGAACATCTTTTTCTCTCCACTGAGCATCTCCATAGCATTGTCCATGCTGGCTCTGGGAGCCAAGGAGGAGACCCACTCACAAATTTTCAGCACTATGGGCTACAGTTCCCTCACAGAGGATCAGGTCAATGAAGCCTATGAGCATCTGCTGAATATTGTGGACCACAGCAAGGAGGCCATTCTCTTGGAGATAGGAGGAGGTCTGGCTGTCAGAGAAGGCTTTAAACCTGTCGACAAGTTTCTGAAGGATCTTCAGCACTTCTACCGTACAGAAGCCTTCACAGTGGACTTTTCCAAACCTGAACATGCTGTGGAAGAGGTCAACAAGTTCATCGCCAAGAAGACCAAGGACACCATCACTGACATGATCAAGAACCTGGAACCTGAAACTATCATGGTGCTCATCAACTACATCTATTTCAAAGGTAGAATCAGCAGCTAAGTAATTTTAACACATATTAATGTGATTATCAGATGTAGCATGGTTTCTTTTGATAAATTGAAAATTGTTGTTCTTAATCCACTCTCTAAGGTAAATGGCAGAGGCCTTTCCCAGTGGAGGCCACACACAAAGCTGACTTCCATGTGGAGGAGAACACAAAGGTCACTGTGGACATGATGAAGGCAAAGGATGAGCAATACAATATCTATGTATCCAAGAACTTCACCCTTATCAAGTTGCCCTATCATGGCAATGCCTCCATGGTGATCATTCTCCCTGCTGAGGGCAAAATGGAAGAAGTGGAGAAAAACATAAACAATGATCTGCTCAGGGAATGGATTTTCAAAGCCAGCCCAAAGTAATGAACTCCCAAACAAACATGTAAAAAAATAATAATAAAAAAAATGTGGCATTCTATCAAAGCAAGCTTTATTTTTATTAGTGGTCATTTTCCATCCCTGAACTTTTTTTTTCTGTTCTTCAGATCTGTGGATCTTTGTATGCCCAAGTTCTCCATCTCTGCCTCTGCCTCCATTGGGGACACTCTGAAGGAAATGGGTATTATTGAGGCATTCACCGACAAGGCAAATTTTACTGGGATGAGTGAGGATGTAGAACTGAAGGTTTCCAAAGTATGTAAAGAAAAATACTCTTTATGCCTTTAAGTCCATAATCTCTGTCATACACCAGCAAAAAGTCACACTCTTATATTCTGTTCCACCTCTCACCTTGAGCTTTGATTTAGTCCTAAAAAATGCTCTTACTTTCACTATTAAACATAGCTCGAATTTCTCTGTTCTAACTTCACCAGGCGCTAAAGTGATCTCATGTCATGTTCATTCTGGATGTTTTCTGATCGCATTGCTTTTGTGACGCTAACGGCTCAGCTCTATAGTTCCAGGTTTAATTAATGTGCTGGACGGGTCTCAAATTAAATCCAGTCATTTAAATCAGGAAGTTGAGTAACTAGACTTATTTCTTGTTAGATAGATTGCTATTGCTGTTGTCATTTTCTTTGCTTGGTTCATCCCAATAATGTGACCCTTCTGAGATGCTGATCTTTATGTCCTTGCAGTGTTTGCAGGTTTGTGGTTGTAATTTAATCCTAATGAAGCATTTTCATTTCAGTTCCCCTTCACTTCACATCCACCTCCACACTTGTGCCTTCTGGTCACACATACGCGCCACTGATCAGTGCAGTGCATCTTTTTCTGTTAGTCATCTCAGAAGCTCAGCCGTCCCATGCTCTCAGTGAAGTGGCTTTTGGCTGAGTTTCTGGCACTTGACCACCCTCCCCACTCATTTGATCTAGCACCATGCCACTCTTTTTTTTTTTTTTAAATCAAGTCTGCAGTCATGGAAGTCATCTTTTCTAACAGAAGTGAAGAAGGCGGCGACAGTCACAATGCACTTCTTAGATCAGTGGAATACAAGGTTATTTGAATAAATGCCTAAATGCATAATTAATCAAACTGAGGAGCTGACTTTACTCTTGTGTTCTTATCTCCACAGGTTCTCCACAAGGCAATCCTCAATGTTGATGAGAAAGGCACAGAAGCAGCTGGAGCCACCACTATAGAGATAGTACAGAGAGCCATGCCATTCCCTATAAAAGTTAACAGACCCTTCCTGGTCTTTATTTGGGAAAGAGCTGCCAAGAGCATTCTGTTCATGGGCAAGATTGTCAACCCTGCTGCACAGTAACTACTGACTCTAGTTGAACTAATCGTTGAAGTAACTTCAGTTTTTATTTCCAATACATCAGCAGTTGCATTTTGGTCTTGCTGTTACTTGGTCAGTGCATGTGTAGATCTTCTGTGAGTGTAGTTTGGCATAGTGTTAATGTCAAAATAAAAATGTAAAACAAATATAGACAGTGTGGATGATTCTTGCTCATTAAAAACGTATAATTAAATATATTATTAAACATAATTAACAAATGACTCTAAACACTACAATACAACAGTCTCACCCTGGATAGAGCAAAACCACATACTGTAGCAACGGTTTCAAACAAGACAAGCTCCTTAGTGGACAAGGAAGTCAACGTCGGACTAACAGAATAACAGAACGCGGTTCTGAGAGTAAATCTTCCCAGTTTCCTTTATTTTTCTACACACACATGGACAAAATTGTTGGTACCCTTCAGGCAATGAAAGAAAAACTCACAATGGTCACAGAAATAACTTTAATCTGACAAAAGTAATAATTAAAAAAAATCTATGAATGCTAACCAATGAAAGTCAGACATTGCTTTTCAACCAGGCTTCAACAGAATTATAAAAAAAATAAACTCATGGAACAGGCCTGGACAAAAATGATGGTACCCCTAGAAAATACTGAAAATAATGTGACCAAAGGGACATGTTAATTCAAGGTGTGTCCACTAATTAGCATCACAGGTGTCTACAATCTTGTAATGAGTCAGTGGGCCTATATATAGGGCTCCAGGTCGTCACTGTGTTGTTTGGTGACATGGTATGTACCACACTCAACATGGACCAGAGGAAGCGAAGGAAAGAGTTGTCTCAGGAGATTCGAAAGAAAATGATAGACAAGCATGTTAAAGGTAAAGGCTATAAGACCATTTCCAAGCAGCTAGATGTTCCTGTGACTACAGTTGCACATATTATTCAGAAATTTAAGATCCATGGGACTGTAGACAACCTCCCTGGACGTGGCCGCACGAGGAAAATTCATGACAAATCAAAGAGACGGATAATCTGAATGGTAACAAAAGAGCCCAGAAAGACTTCTAAAGAGATCCAAGGTGAACTTCATGCTCAAGGAACATCAGTGTCAGATCGCACCATCCGTCGTTGTTTCAGCCAAAGTGGACTACATGGGAGACGACCAAGGAGGACACCATTGTTGAAAACAAATCATAAAAAAGCCAGACTGGAATATGCCAAACTACATGTTGACAAGCCACAAAGCTTCTGGGAGAATGTCCTATGGACAGATGAGACAAAAATGAACTTTTTGCCAAGGCACATCAGCTCTATGTTCACAGACGGAAAAATGAAGCATATGAAGAAAAGAACACTGTCCCTACTGTGAAACATGGAGGAGGCTCTGTTATGTTCTGGGCTGCTTTGCTGCATCTGGCACAGGGTGTCTTGAATCTGTGCAGGGTACAATGAAATCTCAAGACTATCAAGGGATTCTAGAGAGAAATGTGCTGGCCAGTGTCAGAAAGCTGGGTCTCAGTCGCAGGTCATGGGTCGTGCAACAGGACAATGACCCAAAACACACAGCTAAAAACCCTTAAGAATGGCTAAGAGGAAAACATTGGACTATTCTAAAGTGGCCTTCTATGAGCCCTGACCTCAATCCTATTGAGCATCTTTGGAAGGAGCTGAAACATGCTGTCTGGAAAAGGCCCCCTTCAAACCGGAAACAACTGGAGCAGCTTGCTCATGAGGAGTGGGCCGAAATACCTGCAGAGAGGCGCAGAAGTCTCATTGACAGTTACAGGAATCGTTTGATTGCAGTACAAGGTTGTGCAACAAACTATTAAGTTAGGGGTACCATCATTTTTGTCCAGGTGTGTTCCATGAGTTCATTTTTTTTAAATAATTCCGTTGAAGCATGGTTGAAAAGCAATGTCTGACTTTCATTGGTCAACATTCATAGAATTCTTATTTATTATTACTTTTGTCAGATTAAAGTTATTTCTGTGACCATTGTGAGTTTTTCTTTCATTGACCGAAGGGTACCAACAATTTTGTCCATGTGTGTATAATCCCGTGCTACACTAATGCACTTATCCCAGCATTTCACTACTACTTGGACACCATCAAGGTAGAAAGACTGCCTGCTTCACGTCTGAAAAGCTGGTCTCCTAGAAACTCCTTTAACAACAAACAGGGAACATCTACCGGCAAAGGGCAAACCATTCCTGGTGTCAAACTAAGTAAACATCAGTGTGAGAATTAACCAGCACTCAGCTTAGGGTCAGTCTTGAAAATGTAGCCCCTGGGGTCGTCTCAAAGAAGCAGAGTACTTGGGGTACTGTCCTTGCAAGGGGAGGTAGTCCTTTTTTGTTTTTATATTGCAATCAATTCTCAAAACTCAAGCAAATGAAAGCAATATACGGTAAATGAGGATAACCAAGCAAAATGGGTCAAAGGTAAGTAAAATGAGCAGAAAGACTTGTGGCACGAGGCGGGATACACCCTGGACAGGTGCCAATCCATTGCAGGGCGCACACACGATGAGCAATTTGGGGATTCCAATTAGATTAATCTGCAGGTCTTTGAACTGTGGGAGGAACCGGGAGGAACTAACTAAGCATGGAGAGAACATGCAAACTCCACGGACACGGGGGTCAAACCTGGCCTGGATACGAACCCGGACCTGGAGGTGCAAGGCAACAGTGCTCACCACTACGCCATCATGCACCCCATTTGCATTTACTGCTTAACTGCAAAATATATGAAGAAGGAAAATGCACAAAGCAAACCTTTGGTTTCCACTAATGACCTCAATCTAATAAACCCTAGAGTTGTTGGGTCTGGGTTGTTTTTTTTCCACTTCAATTAAGTTCCTGTTTTAATTCACTGATTTGTCTGGAAACTCTTTACACTACCTGAGAACTTTATGATATTCCGTTATATATTCTTGTTCATGTTGGTAATTAAAAAAGAAAAAAAGAGAAGGGCTTCTTGACTTCTCACAGTACCAAATTACTTGGTATTACAAATACATAGTCAAAGGGTTACTTTGTTCTTCATTTAATTTTTAAAGATTTGGTGATGGCTATGTGCACAAACATTTTAGTGAATTTTCGAACATCATATACTGTGCACTCACAACTGGCAACGGTGAATGAAGAATGCAATAAGACGTGGTGCTACATGTCCATAGGAATTGTACTGCTTGCAACGTTCGGCTCCATTTACTACACAAAATCTGTCCACTAGATGGCAGTATAACAAACTCATAAATGAAGATTCATGAAATGAACCTTCTGGTGAAACTATTGTTAAAGTTAATGTCAGTAACAACAAGAACTGTAACAAAAATTAAGCTCTTGACTATGTCTGCTGTACATTAATAATTCAGCTTTCTGTACTCTTTCTCTTCGTTTTTCAGAACCTTTGATCTTTGTACTTATTACTCAATAAATGTCCCAATTGTACCCATTTGTGGCAGAAGGCCACTCCTACAGACAACGGTGATCCCTCTAAGCACTCCATGTCCCTGTCTCAGGTGCAGAGAGAGAACGTCACATGACTACACTGCGGGGTTTTATAACCTGTTGTATTATCATTCAACACTCTGAGTCTGAGTGGAATCTCTTGGCAGTTCCCCAGGCAAAATCCAACACCTTGATGCACGTGGTGCATTCAACACACTTCAACACCCGGGAGTACAAAACTCTATCAAGAAGATAAAGAAAACTGAAGTCATTGCATTTGGAGACAAAGATGAAGCTCTGAAGGTGAAAGCAGACCTTCACTCTGGGGTCAAACAACTAAAAATCAAGTTAAGAATCTTGGGGTGATTCTGGAGACAGATCTTAGTTTCAGTAGTCATGTCAAAGCAGTAACTAAATCAGCATACGATCATCTCAGAAACATTACAGGAATTAGATGTTTTGTTTCCATTCATGACTTGGAGAAACTTGTCCATGCCTTTATCACCAGCAGGTGGATTATTGTAACGGTCTCCTCACAAGAAGACCATCAGACAGCTGCAGCTCATCCAGGACGCTGCCGCCAGAACTCTGACTAGAAGCAGAAGACCATCAGCACATCACACCCGTCCTCAGGTCCTCACACTGGCTGCCTGTGACATTCAGGATAGATTTTAAAGTATTTATAAATCACTCAGTGGCCTATAGGACCTGAATACATTGCAGATCTGCTCACTGAATATAAACCTGACAGACGCTCAGATCATTAGGATCGAGCCAGTTAGAAATACCAAGCGTTCACACACAACAAGGGGAGTCGCTTTTAGCTATTACGCTGCCCGCCGTTGGAACCAGATGAGATCAGATGTGCAAAAACACTAGTCACATTGAAATCTAAACTTAAAACTCATCTGTTTAGCTGAACATTTATTGAATGAACGCTGTGCTACTGTACGTCCGAACTGACTGCACTATTTATGTTTATTTAATATATTTAACTGTTTTATTTTGATTTTAAATCAAATTTTAATTAGTTTTTAAAGTTTTATTGCCATTGTTTTCTATTTCATTTTATGATTATTTTCCTCTCTTTTATGTAAAGCACTTTGAATTACCATCGTGTATGAAATGTGCTGTACAAATAAACTTGCCTTGCCTTTGTGAATATGGCTTCTGTTCAGTTGTTTTTATTGTAATTTTTTAATAGTAATTGTTGTTTATTTCTCTGTAAAAAAAAAAAAAGAAAAGAAAAACTCACCTGACATGATGCAGCCTTTTCTTGTGTATTAAATGCGATCATCTTTATTACTCCAAGCGCTGAATGTTCAGGACTGAACCTCACTCCACCCTGGTTTTGAACATTTTCTCACACTGATCTTTGCCTGTTTTAATGTTTAATGTTAATTACATGTTACGCCCTAGTTAAGTACGTGTTTGACGGTGTCATGACCATGCTATTGATTATTGAGTTTCTCCCTAATGAACTGTAGGTTTAACAAACACTTACTTGTCCTCTGTCCAATGCAGTAAACGCTTTAACCTTGTTTATTTAACATACTGTAATACCATATGCTCTGTCGTTTGTAGGGAATTTATCTTACTGTGTATTTCAAAGTAACAGAAAAAACAGTGCTTAAGTAAAACACAATAATAATAATAATAATAATAATAATAATAATAATAATAATTGCAAGAAAAATACAAGTTGTTTATTATGCAATTAATAATAAAAAAGAGGTGGAATAGAATTAGATTTCAGCTTTGTCTTTTTCCAGCAACACAACTAATGATATGTTTTAAGTGATTTATTTATTCTAGTGATTTAATTGGTTGATGAGATCAGTCCAGGTCCTGCAACCAAATTCATAGTTTCAGCTTTAACATTAATCTTAAAGACTACTTTTGACAGAACTTTTAACAGCTACAAAACACGTAAAATAATAATTTCTCTGTTTGTAGCTTAAGAAATTTAAGAACATACTAAAAATGATTTACCATTTGTTAATCTTTTACATTGAGATTTATTGTTTCGGAGAGCTTTGATCTGACTGTTATTGCTCAGTGGGGTTGATGATCTTGCCCATGAACACGATGCTCTTGGTGCTTTCCTCGACTATGAAGACCAGGAAAGGTCTGTTGAGGTTCATGGTGTCTGGTAGAGAATGAGGCATGATCTCGATGGTGGTGGTAGCAGATGCTTCAGTTCCTCTCTCATCGACCTTCAGGACTGCCTGGTGGAGAATCTGGTGGTAAAGAAAATGGACATTTTCTCACCTTTTATGTTGCAAAGTCAAACTAAAGGTTTTCAACAATCCATTTAGCCAAAGAACCGAACTACTGTAGTTCATTCAACTAGTTCACCATCTCATACATACATATTTCTCAACATACCTTGGAAGCCTTCAGTTTTTCTTCACTCATTCCTGAAAAGTTTGCATTGTTGGAAAATGCCTCAATGATACCCAGTTCTCTCAGCGTGTCCGCCAGTGAGAAGAAGGCAGATATTGAGAACTTGGGCAAAAAAAGTCGGACATTCCTGCAGAGTAAAATGGTGGACGTCAGTGCAGGACTGAGCTGAACATAGTAAGGGTTAAATCCTGAAATCACACACATCGCCTCCATTTAATATTTTGCTATTAAACTGCACATGAGTAACTCTCAGAGAATGATTTAAAAATAAAAAGCTCCATATATTAGTATGTTCTGGATCAAGTGCTGCTCTATAAAGACCAGGGACGTCATACTGTTAAATTAAACTTAATGATAATTACAACTAACACCATTGACATGTTGTAGGCATGAGATAGTCTCCATTCCACCTACAGTAAAATACTTACCAATCTTAATCTACTTCCATTGATATTCCTGTATTAACATTCTCTCATTAATATTGTCTAATGAATATTATTTTATTTGCTCTTATTAATCTCTCATTAAACTTCAGGGTTTCATATTATGTAAATAATCACATCATTTACATTCTCCCATTAAGATCACCTCACAATTATTCTATTAATATTTACTCATTAATATTCTCATATAGCATCAATTTTACATCATTAACATTTTGATCATTAAAAGTTTTTTATCAATATTTGATCATTAATGCTCTCATTAATATTCTTTTACGGCTATTTTCTCATTACTATGACTGTACCTCATAAATATTCTTCCATTAATATTATCAACATGAATAATTTATAAATATTTAAAGTGGTGATAAATTTCTCATTTAAGGCTCCCAGTATAGATTCTGTGGTTAAATTCCACATTACATTATTAGTAATTAATGTTTATGTGTATATTGTTATTATTATTATGTTATTGTATTTATTTATTTATTTGTTTATTTAAACCTCATCTCCACCCTGCCATTGTCTTTAGTTTTCCTCTCAGTTTGGTGATGATGTGTTTGAAGGTGCAGTTGTAAGTTGTATAAGACTCACTTTGTAGGACTTATGAACGACTTATGAATCGGACTTTCAAACATGCTCCCGGATCGGGACTTGCTGTGTATGCACTACACTATAGCACATAGTGTATGTAACATTAATTAAATACCATAATGTATGTTGAAACTCTTAATATTAATTAGAATAATCAGAACATACCATATTAGACACCAGACGTTTCCAGCAGTGCAACAGTACCCACCTTTTCATAAAATGATGTATGCAATCAGATCAAGAGTTGCATTACTGAACGAGGTTAGCAATACAGACAGGCTAGAGAAAGATGCACTGCGAGCTAGCACATCAACTTAACCTTATTGTTATTCACTCACATCCAACCTGGATGGCAGAAAACACAAGCCGGCCTGATTCATGTACCCACAGGTCAACTTTCTCTTGCTTATGAAAACAGCTCTGCTTCATTCCCTGGTCACTGGCATGTCCTTTTACATGAGGGTCTTGTGTAATTTTGGGGACCTACACAGGTTGTGTAGTGAGTGAAGAGGGCATGCAGCTCTGGTCAAACATTTACATACACCATGTTGACTGGCAGATTCTAAAAACTGACTTTTCCAGAAAACAACTTCGATTGGCCTGTTGTCATAACTGGGGGGACTTGGGGGGGGTTGGCAAGTGGAGCACAGTTCTGGCTGTACAAGGTTGTCCCTAACTTTTTGCCCTTGATTTCATTTGACAAATCCCGGCAACTCAGAAAAAATAAACATTTGTACGAACTGTACAATTTTAATGTTTGCATACTAAAATATTCAGGCCATAAACTGCTTTATTTGACTAGACAGCACTAATGACCTCGCAGGGATGAACAGACCTTTGTCAGTTAGGCTCAACTGACCTCCCAAGGCAACAACCAAGGACCAGGTTAAGGAGCCAACGTAGGTTAATCCACTATTAAGAAAATCCTACATTACTTTGTGTTCAAATTACATATGATATGCAAAAAAAGATGCTGCTACTTCAAGCATGTAAAAGAAAATCTGGTTACCTGCTTTTCAGGAGAGCGTTCTATGGTCAGATACAACATAAATAAAATTAAACTGCTTGGCCATAATGAACAGAGCTGTGTATGGAGAAAAGGTGAAAAAAGGAACACCGTGCCAACTATGAAACCAAGTTGTGGTGGCGTCATGTTGTAATGAGATTTTGCTATAAAAGGGACTGGTGCACTTCTGGTGATAGATTACATCATGAGCAAAAAGGATTACAGAGGACAGTGGCTCCCAACTCGGTAGGGTGGCCCTGCAGGTTTGAATGTTTTCTCTGCTCTAAATGAATTACATGTACATTTGGGCATTTGGCAGACGTTCTTATCCACAGCGACTTACAGCCACTTATTACAGCCACGTCTGTTAAGAAACGGATGATACTGGGCTGACTAGTAGCGCTAGGACCTGTGAAAACCCAAATATGTGCAGGACTAAGGGTCCTCCAGAACCAGGGGTAGGAAACAATCTATGTAGAAATACTTTAACGTAGAAATACTTACTATTAGAGATACTTATTACTAGAAGTACTTCTGTAAATCCCCTGTGTCAAAGCAAATATTTTAGACCAGTTCTGTCAGGAGGATTATGCAAATATCCCAGCAAAGTATTCAAATTAAGATCCACGTATTTGTCACATCAGCTGTGGCTTACATCACACTGAAATGATTAATTGTCCCATGTCCCAGTTAAGTAGCTGGGGTCATGACGCATGGTCAGCCAGGATACAGCACCACCTGGAGTAGATAGGGTTAAGCGCCTTGTTAAACAGAAGCACTTTGGCAGTGCAGGAGCTTGAACCCCCAAACCTTCTAATCTTTAATCCAAAGCCTTGACCATTAGAGCCACCCCTGCCAAAAAGTATTTTAAGGATCATCTAAATGGCAACAAACGGAAAAAGCAACACCCCAGCCATCTCCCAGCTATTACTTAAAAAAAGAAAAAATACATCATAAGAAAATAAAGTAAGTATCCTATTCAACTTGACATGGTGCAAGTATGTTAACATGAAATGTGTGAAGTTGTGAACAACTGTGAGCCCATTGCAAACTCCACACACCCAGACCTGAGGCAGAACATGCACCCTCAACCCTGGTGGTAAGAGGTAACAGTGTTAACCACCATACCAATGTGCCACCCTCAACTGTACTCCCATACTACTATCTTCCAATTATGGCTACGTTTACCAAAAACTATGCTACAAAAGTCAAAATGTCATATTCAACCTGCTGTTACCTTTTGAAGAATTTGTCTTGCCAGTACTTGAGACTTTCTTTGTTGAGGTGTTTCTCCACCTCATCCAATTTTCCCTCATTGGGCAAAACAATCAACATGGAGGTGTTGCCTTTGTAGGGCACCTTGATAACTGAAGTGAAGTTGTTCCTGTCCTCATAGAAGTCATAGCGTCCGGTTCTCCTCATCATGTCCACCCTCACCTTGGTGTTTTCATCCACACGGAAGTCAGCTTTGTGAGTGTGCTTTATGTCAAAGTTCTTCTCCCATTTACCTAAATGATCAAATGCTTAATAATTGGTACTTATACAGTAAGTGAAGAAGAGAAGTGGTACTTTTGCTGGAATATACCTTTGAAATAGATGTAGTTGATGAGCACCATGATGGTATCTGCATCTAGGCTCTTGACCATGTCAGTGATGGTGTCCTTGGTCTTCTTGGCAATGAAATTGTTGACCTCTTGGACAGCAACTTCAGGGTTGGAAAAGTCCACAGTGAAGGCCTCTCCATGGTAGAAATGCTGAAGATCCGTCAGAAACTTGTTGACAGGTTTGAAGCCTTCTCCGACAGCCAGATTACCTCCTGCCTCAAGCAGCATAACCTCCTGGCTGTGGTCCACCATGTGCAGTAGATGTTTATAGGCTTCATTGACCTGATCCTCTGTGAGGG
This sequence comes from Clarias magur, assembly GCA_013621035.1. NCBI lineage: Eukaryota > Metazoa > Chordata > Actinopteri > Siluriformes > Clariidae > Clarias > Clarias magur. The sequence goes on along the minus strand of QNUK01001825.1, from coordinate 2,924 downwards.
AACTGTAGCCCAGAGCATTATATATTTGTGAGTGGGTCTCACCTTTGGCTCCCAGAGCCAGCATGGACAGAGCCATGGAGATGCTCAACGGTGAGAAAAAGATGTTCTTCCCTTTGGAGTCAGCATGGCTGGAGAGCTTATTATACAGTGCAAAGGCGAAGTCAGCATTGTGTGATGAGATTTGCGTGTGGCACGATTCATCTTTTCCATCATGACAGGGGTGGGGTTCATTCTTGCTGTGGTGGAGATGGTGATGGTGATCTGCTGAATGTTCACCATGATCATTGCCTTCATGGTGATCGGCCAAGGCCACCACCAGCAAGAGGGTAAGGGTCATACAGCATTGGATCTTTCTCCACATTTTATCACCTGGACACGGATTAAAACACAACGTTATCTTGAATCAGAACTTTATACAATCATTTCTTGCTTGAAATCAATCTACATTACATTGAACATTATATCATATAATCAAATTTCATTTAACTGTTAAGATTTTTTTTTCTCTTAATTCGCACCAACATTTTTTAAATCACCAATACTCTGGATAAATGGAACAAACCACTTATACCGTAGGTACATTTAAAACTCTCAAAACAAGCTAGTTTGTGTTAACACTTATACGATAGCTATGCTACTCTCATTAGTTTCTCGTCATCTCTCAGGGTTTCATGCGATTTAAATTAAAGCTTAGGCACAAGACAGCCTCATTTAAACCCTGCATGCTGAAATGTATCACTTGTAAGAAATTTGAAAAGAAATTCCAAGTTTAAAATCTATAGTAAGACATGTTTAAGTTATGTTCCTTGCAAAAATTTTCCAGATCTCTTCATGTCATCCCACGAGTTTTCTTTTACATTCAGATCTGGGTTCTGACTGGACCAGTCCAAAAGCTTGGTCTTATTCTCCTGAAGTGGGCTTGTTCTTTGTCCTGTTATTGTGTGGGTAATGTTTCCTCATCTACAGATCTGTAACAGAAACCTGCAGGTTCTACTGTATGTCTTAGAGTCCCAGCTGAATTGAAGCAGAACCATAACATGATGCTACCATCCCTGTGCTTTTCCATGGAGAAGGGGTTCTTTTGGTGATCAGCTGTGTTGTTGTTGTATCGAACATATGTCTAATTTATGCCTAAAAAGTTCTAGCTTTGTCTCCTCACAAAGTACCACATGTTGCCTCAGAGTTTGGATGGGACCTGGCTTCAATCTATCCATACCTATTTTTACCTACCAGATGTTCTACAGATGTTTTCATGATGTTGGAAGTCCATCAGCCGTCTCCCTGATTAGTTTTCTTTGTATCCTTTCATATATATGGATGTCCTGTTCTTGGTGACAACACTTAGTTTCTTCACTTGTGGTCATGGCTTTCATGGTGTTCCACGGGACATCTAGTACTTAGTTACTTTGTTTTATTTCGCTTTTCCTGTTCATAATTGTTCCATTAGGAGACCCTGTACATGCTTGTAAAGTTCTTTGGCAGAGCTCAGGGTGAGTTAGGATACAGTGCCTCCTGGACCAGCCTGGCTCAACAATAGCAGCTTGATGGTGCAGCTTGATGGTGCTGGGGCTTAAATTATTGAGCGCTCCATCAGCCACCACAGCAACATTAAGATCTACTGAAGATGATGTCAAGAAGATTGCACAGAAGCAGCTTGTCTTAACTTGGGCTTCGTCAGAATGACGGCACTGATGGCAGGTTTGTAAAGTTCACTTTCAAGCGTAGACTTAAGTGTCATTGGTTGATTTTAAGAATAATTATACAACCCTTTATAAAAGAGTGTTGAGACCAATCAACTGCAAACCAGGTTGTTTTTAATGAGAAATCTGCCGTTTATACAGAGAGTTTTATCTGTTTTACACTCACTACATGTCAACCCAAAAGTCTCCATACATAAGGGAAATCGTCATAACTACTGTATGCATCTAATTGCTTAATTATGTTAAAATGAGTCCATCAAGATAGCGACGATTCTATGTGTCTTTGCAAAGAAATTAGCGACATGTAGTGTAGGTTTTGTACGTCCAGTTCAACTGTCTGTATAGAGAGTTCAGTCATGGTCTATAGTCTGCACCAACTAAAAAACAAACAAACAAACAAAACCTAGGTTCAAAGTTGTGTGTGTTAGACGTGTCACTGCGCCAAGCTGAAGGTTAATGACCTGGTGTTAAAGTCAAGCTGCAAAGAGAATCTATACGTCTCATTTACAGTTTATTTTAGAGAAAATAAAACAGTGGAGGTTTTAATTCTCCAAGACATTCAAAGGATTTTCACAAAAAACTATAAAAAGTGTAACGAAAAATGTATATCATGTACATACAAAGTTTAACTGATTGTTATTAATATAGAATATTTCCCATGGAAAATACTTTCAATACTTTATGTTCATGACATTGGCATTGCTAAATATTATTTCTTGGTTCAGTGTAAAAAGAAAATAAAGAAGAGACAAGAAGAAAGTGTATTTAATGTTTTAATCTTCACGTAGCGAACTCAGTGCTTTTCACAAATTGCAATAAATAAAGAATAGATAGAAAGAAAAAATACAACAATTAAACGTAGGAATGTCAGTAACGTTTTATATTTATAAATTATTATTATTCTTTTTTTTATATATATATAGTTTAAGTAAATCACTCACCGTCAGGGCGTCTCTCGTCTCATGGAGTTTTAGTCTCAAATCTGAGTAAAATCTCTTAAACATTAACCTCTGTGTCTCTCTTTGTCTCTCTCTCTCCCCCTCTCTCTCTCTCTCTCTCTCTCTCTCTCTCTCTCTCTCTCTCTCTCTCTCTCTCTCTCTCTCTCTCTCTCTCTCTCTCTCTGTCTCTCTCTCCTCTCTCTCTCTCTCTCTCCTCTCTCTCTCTCTCTCTCCTCCTCTCTCTCTCTCTCCTCCTCTCTCTCTCTCTCTCTGTCTCTCTCTCTCT
>QNUK01001824.1:0-26738 GCA_013621035.1 Clarias magur | reverse complement strand
GTGTGTGTGTGTGTGTGTTGAGTGTGTGTGTGTGTGTGTGTGTGTGTGTGTGTTGAGTGTGTTGAGTGTGAGTGTGTGTGTGTGAGTCACACACACACACTCACACACTCTATACACAACCCGTATTTTTTTTTTTTTTTTTACAAAATACAAAATTCAAATATTCTATGAAATAATACCAAAGAAACTTATTGTGTATAGAGTGACTAAAGGAAAATCTTAATTTCCTCTGAAATTAAAAAAAGTAAAAGTCGTATCATTGTCAATTTTAGAATCTAGAATCCAGAAAATAAAAAGTAAACAAATTAAAGAAGAGGCCTGAAGCACTGCAGGGCTTCATAAGAGCCTCAGATCCAAGAGGGTCTTAAAGTGGGCAGGGGTGCGTTTTAGTTCTTCGGAATGTATAAGTGAGAACAGCTGCTTCACTGAATTATTTGCATTTCAATGTTGGCTAACATTCTAGAGCACACACAGTAACTGTTACGTTCCAGAACATATTTGGGTGGTTGTTGTTGTTGTTTTTTTTTTGTTAAAATGTTACGACCCTTGGCGGTCTAGGGGTATACGGGTCGCACATTTAAATTTGTGACACAGTGGCAAGTTGAATTCCCAGCACGGGTAGGAACCAAAGTGATGACAAACCAAATACTTTGATAACAAAGGATGTTTATTTACATGAAGAACAAAAGAAGTAGTACCAAGTGAAATGTTTTGAAATGAAAAGAACTGGCACTAATAGGAAGACTGGCAATGGGTACGGCTGAAAATAAACCCAAAACCCAAGCTAACTAAACACAATTTTCCCGCCCATCTAATCTCCTCTAAAAATAAATAAGATAAACAAAACACCTTAACTGGCTACACTATCTAACTCAAAAGGGATACATAGGTTGGCACGCACCCTCTTTCCTAGTGTATCTCTAGACAGTAAGTTACCTAGATGTTGAAATGTAGGCCACGTGGCTTACTTCCCTGAACCAGTCTCTCAAACAAAGTGTAGCCCAAACCAAGTGAGTCTCAAGACTGCCTCCAAGTCCTGAAACAGTTTCTTAAAAGCCAGCTGGTGGATGAAGATTGGTTGAAGTGCCAAGATGTTCAGCAGCCAATCAGAAGAGTGGAATGACGGGGTTGGTTGAGGTAATGAAACTTAAGCCAACCAATCAGAAGCAGCAACGATGGATGGAACCACTAAGAACCCTGAAATAAAAGAAAAAGGGCGACAGACAAAAAAAAAAAAAAAACCACCCAAATATGTTCTGGAACGTAACAGTAACACTAAAGCAAAAGCAACCTACAATAAATAGTAATAAGAGGCCCTGATTATACTGTATCAATATTATTTAGTACAACAAAATTCCTGAAAAAAAAACAAAAACAAAAAAAAACACCGGATATGAAACATTTACACAAGGGTAAGACAATTTATGTTTTGGTTATTCGAATGTTCGATTCTGAAAGTCTATTGTCCAGTTATTTTGTATATTTAAAGTTTGATGTCCTTTAATGTAACATTTATTTTTAAATACAAACAATAAACAGATACGAACAGAGACAGGCAACATAACAGGTTATTCTTTTTCAGTTTGTAGCTCGGGTTCTGGTTATAACTCTTTTTTTATAACTTAAGCTCAAGTTACGTTTCAAAACTGCGCCACCTGGTGGTTATTTCGTGAATGATTTTGAATGCGACTGATTTTTGTTTTGGATGCAGGCGTTTTGCAGTGGCGGTGAACGCGGCGGTAATAGGCATTCTGGTTGACTACCTCCTGTGCACACTCATTCACACTTTATGGGGGAATTAGGGAACACCTATTAGCCTAACCTGTAGGTCTTTGGAGGAAACAGAAGTACCCGGAGGAAACCCACCGAGCACAGAGAGAACATGCAAACTCCATGCACACAGAGATGGGAATTGAACACAGACCCTGGAGGTGAAAGGCAACAGTGCTGACCACTACACCACCGTGCCATCCAGGTTTATATTATATTTATATTAATATGATGTTCACTGTCGTGTTTACACATAAACTAATAATTACTTAAAAAATATACTTATAAGGTATTTATTCATTTAAATCATATAAATCCAAATCCATAAATAAAATGCTCTATAAAATAAATCTTGAACCAAAAGACATACAGTACATACACTCACCTAAAGGATTATTAGGAACACCTGTTCAATTTCTCATTAATGCAATTATCTAATCAACCAATCACATGGCAGTTGCTTCAATGCATTTAGGGGTGTGGTCCTGGTCCAGACAATCTCCTGAACTCCAAACTGAATGTCAGAATGGGAAAGAAAGGTGATTTAAGCAATTTCGGGCGTGGCATGGTTGTTGGTGCCAGACGGGCCGGTCTGAGTATTTCACAATCTGCTCAGTTACTGGGAGTTTCACGCACAACCATTTCTAGGGTTTATAAAGAATGGTGTGAAAAGGGAAAAACATCCAGTATGCGGCAGTCCTGTGGGCGAAAATGCCTTGTTGATGCTAGAGGTCAGAGGAGACTGGGCCGACTGATTCAAGCTGATAGAAGAGCAACTTTGACTGAAATAACCACTCGTTACAACCGAGGTCTGCAGCAAAGCATTTGTGAAGCCACAACACACACAACCTTGAGGCGGATGGGCTACAACAGCAGAAGACCCCACCGGGTACCACTCATCTCCACTACTAATAGGAAAAAGAGGCTACAATTTGCACGAGCTCACCAACATTGGACAGTTGAAGACTGGAAAAACGTTGCCTGGTCTGATGAGTCTCGGTTTCTGTTGAGACGTTCAAATGGTGGAGTCAGAATTTGGCGTAAACAGAATGAGAAGTCACAGTACTATTTTGTCATTGTCATGCACACTCGTAACACGACCGGCTCTAGGACCTGGAAGTAGTACGGTCGGGTTTCCAGGAAGCATAAAAGGAGACAAAATGGCGCTTCACATTGCTCAGTCATTGAGTTCGCCCATGCCTTTGCTGACGCTACGCCGACTATTCTGTGAGTACTCACCGATTCTGGTTGCTTCTTTGATTGAGTGTGTGTTGCTAGAACGCAGGTTTATTTGTGTAGATCCTTGCTCTTTGTGTAAGAGAGTTCTTAGACTAATCGCGTGGTTATCCTGCCTATTCGTGCTGCTTCCGCGTTTGGGTTTACCATCCACGCTACACGGGCTAACTGCTAGGGCTTTTCAGTTTATCCTTCGGTTGCTCGTGACAGAATGACTGAGCCAAAAGCAGTAAACCCAGCGGAGTTTGCTCGCCTCTGTGATGTGGTTGACCAACATGCCAAACTGATCAATAAGCTCTGTGGTGAAGTCGCGTCTCTCCAAAGGGACCTCCAAGACGTCGCGGCCTTGCGCCGCGAGGTGGCGGAGTTACGGCAGGAGAACGCGACCCTCCGCGGGGTGGCTGCTCAGTCGGCTGTTGCCACGCCCGTCGCAGCGCCTGCAGCGCCGCACCCCTCCTCTTCTGATGTTTTCATAGCTTTACCGGATAAGTGGGATGGCACAGATGGGAAATGCAGCGTTTTTCTAACCGCATTGGATCTTGTGTTTGAGTTCAATTCCACCAGATACTCCACAGACCGACTGCGCGTTGCATTTCTCGTCTCGTTGCTATCCGGGCAAGCAGCTGAGTGGGCCACGGTGGTTCTCCGATCAGATTCAGACACTGCTTATTCATATGGAGAATTCACTCGTCAACTAAAGCTAACATTTCAACATCCCGCTGCTGAGGTGGAGAACGATATGAAATTGTACCATCTGCGGCAGGGAGGGTCGTCCATGAGTCGATATACCGCGGATTTCCGTACTCTCGCCGTGCAGACGACCTGGGGAGATGCCGCCCTCCAGACGGCCTACTACGAGGGACTGGCTTCACACATAAAAGATGAACTCGCCGGATGGGAGCTTCCTACCACACTGGAGGGACTGATTCAGCTTGCTCTCCGGCTTGACCAGCACCTGCTCTCCCGTCCGAGGCCAGCCCCCCAGACCCTGCCGTCCATCACGGCATCTTTTTCACACGCCACATCCCGACCACCATCCTTCACCACCACCGCTATGGCACCCACTGGATCTCCACCTCCCCCCGGGGAACCCATGCAATTAGGACGTGCCTCCTTGAATGCTGCTGAGTGAGAACGACGCTTCAGGGAGGGACTTTGTGCCTATTGTGGGTCAGGAGCGCACCATAGAGCCATCTGCCCTCTTCGCCCGGGAAACGCCCAGGCCCGGTGAACCATGGAAGCAGTTCACCGGGCTCCCTCCATCTCTCTGCCACCACGCCCAGCGTCTCTCGTCTCACGGTTCAGGTACACCTCCAATTTGGCCACAAACGAGTCAAAAGTTCTGCGTTCATCGACTCCGGTGCCGCTGGAAACTTTATTGACTCTTCATATGCGAAAAGATTGGAGTTGGAGACTGAAGCGTTATCCCAGCCAGTTCGGATTACATCTGTCGACGGTCGGCCCCTTTCCTCCAGCCCCATCATCGCCCAGACTCGACCCATAACCCTCATCATCGACCAACACCAGGAAACAGTCCGATTTCACCTCACCTCCATCTCCTCTCCACCCATCATCCTCGGACACCCCTGGCTTCTGCAGCATGACCCTCTCATCTCATGGTCTCAGAACCGGATCCTCCAATGGGGGCCGACCTGTCTCGAACTCTGCTTACGGGCACCGGCTGGGACGTGCTCTAGGGAGTCCGAGGCCCCTGATGTCGACACCAACGCTATCCCTGAGGCTTATCGGGACCTGGCTGAAGTCTTCTGCAAAAGACGTGCCACTCACCTACCTCCTCATCGGCCCTACGACCTGGCCATTGAACTTCAGTCAGGTTCTGTTCCCCCCCCGCGGCCACCTGTACTCTCTCTCCACCACTGAGATGCGGGCGATGGAGGAGTATGTATCCTCAGCTCTCCGGCAAGGCACCTACGACCCGCCTCCTCGCCCGCCGCCGTGGGATTCTTCTTTGTAAAGAAGAAATTCGGCGAACTACGTCCTTGTGTCGACTATCGGGGGCTCAACAACATCACCATAAAAAACCGACACCCATTGCCTCTTACCAACTCTGCCCTGGACGCCCTCTCTGGTGCCACCATTTTTACAAAGTTGGACCTCCGGAGCGCCTACAACTTGGTGCGTATCAGAGAGGGCGATGAGTGGAAGACGGCATTCATCACCCCCACTGGACATTACGAGAGTCTAGTCATTCCATTTGGTCTCTGTAATGCACCAGCAGCTTTCCAACGTTTCATCAATGACGTTCTCCGTGACATGTTGGGCCGATGGGTATTTGTCTACCTGGATGATATCCTTATCTACTCTCGTTCTGTTGAAGAACATGTTCAACACGTCAGAGCGGTTCTTAAGAGACTGCTCGCTCACCAGCTGTACTGTAAGTTGGAGAAGTGCGCTTTTCACGAGCGCTCCACCACGTTCCTGGGCTTTGTCATCTCGTCCAGGGGTGTGGCCATGGACCCACAGAAGCTAGAAGTTGTATGTCATTGGCCCCTACCCAAGACTCTCAGACAACTTCAACGGTTTCTCGGGTTTGCGAACTTCTATCGTCGCTTTATCCGGGACTACAGTATGGTTGCAGCACCATTAACCGCTCTGACTCAGCCATCATCTCATCACTTCCAACTCAACTCTACCGCCATCTCTGCCTTCCACGAGCTCTGCCGTCGATTCACCACCGCCCCGATTCTTCTCCATCCAGATGCAAACAAACCGTTCGTTGTGGAGGTGGATGCTTCGGATGTGGGCGCCGGGGCTGTTCTCTCCCAACGAGGTCCAGACCAGAAGCTACACCCTTGTAGTGTCTTCTCCAAAAAATTTGACCCCACTCAGCAGCGATACGGGGTAGGGGACCGCGAGCTGCTGGCCATAAAGTGGGCATTGGAGGAATGGCGACACTGGCGCCAGGGCGCCAGGGAGCCGTTTATCGTCTGGACCGACCACCAGAATCTCATCACCATCCGGAATCTCAAACAGCTAAATCCAAGGCAGGCGCGGTGGGCTCTGTTCTTTGAAAATTATGATTTCCACATATCATACCGCCCGGGGTCGAAGAACACCAAGGCTGACGCCCTCTCCCGACAGCACGAGGAAGACGCCCCCCGGGCGGACCCCGCGCCTGTTCTTCCCTCCTCCAAGATCGTCGCCCCACTACGCTGGGAACTGGAGACGAGGGTTCGCCAAGCACAAGCCGCAGAGAACGAACCGGCAGGTGTGCCGCCTGGACGACTCTATGTCCCCAAGAACCCCCGGACTGAGGTCATCCAATGGGGACATTCCACCCCTCTATCAGGGCACCCAGGCACGCAGCGCACCCTACAATACGTGCAGCGTGCCTTCTGGTGGCCATCTATGGCCAAGGACATCGACGAGTTCGTTCAGGCGCGCCCAGTGTGTGCCAGGGCCAAGGACACCAATCAACCAACACCCGGGGAACTCCAACCGCTTCCTGTTCCCCGTCGGCCCTGGACACACATTGCCAGCGACTTCATCACGGGCCTGCCGGTCTCCGAAGGGAAAAATGCCATCTTGACCATTGTGGATCGGTTCTCTAAAGCTGTGCACCTGGTGGCCCTCGCCGGACTCCCGTCAGCTAAAAGGACAGCCGAGCTGATTTTAGAGCACGTAGTCCGGCTGCATGGGTTCCCCAAGGACATCGTCTCGGACAGGGGGCCCCAGTTCACTGCACGGTTCTGGAAGGCCTTCTGCCATCTGATCAATTCCACCTGCAGTCTCTCATCAGGTTACCATCCTCAGACTAATGGTCAGACGGAACGGACCAACCAACAACTGGAGCGCTACCTGAGATGCTTCGTCGCCAACCGTCAGCGCTCCTGGGCCCGCTACCTCATCTGGGCTGAACTTTCCCATAACCTCCATGTTTCCTCTGCCACCAAGTTAAGTCCCTTTGAGGTATGCCAGGGTTTCCAACCTCTGATGTTCGAACATCAAGAACCGGAGGTTGAGATACCCGCAGCCCAACAGTTGGTCCGCAGGTGTCGACGGTCGTGGGTCCTAGCCAAGGAAGCAATCCAACATGCTAACACTCGTTACACCATAGAACATCGCCGTCGACACCCTCCGGGACGATTGTACCATGTAGGTGACAAAGTGTGGCTGTCCACAAAGAACCTGCACCTCCATACAGAATCAAAGAAATTATCACCAAGGTTCATCGGCCCCTACCGCGTCACCCTCTGCATCAACCCTGTCACCTACCGGCTCCAGCTGCCTGCGGCGCTCCGGATCCATCCGGTATTCCATACGTCACGACTCAAACCCTTCACGACGTCACCCATGGTTTTACGTAATTATATCAATTAATTACATCAGATCAGTAAGTAAATATAACTGAACATAATTTAAAGAGGCCATGTGATATGTAATTATTTATTTGTTAGTTTTACTCAACTTCCTTAAGTACATTTTACTTCTTACAATAGGAGTCATTAAGTGTGTTAATACAATAGAACCACAGTTTTACTCTAATAGACATGTGTTTTCAAGTCAGTTCTTCTTTAAGGGTAAAATCCACTTGGCCACACCCCCCTCTTATGCGCTGGCTCTCTCTCCTTCACACACATGCACGCACAAACTTTGTGGATGAAAGGAGACGCATCAAAATGCGGATCGGACAGAATTTCTTTTTATTTTTCCTTCTTCTTTTTGCTTCACTTCTTGGGTATGTCATTATTACTGTTTGTGTTTATTATTATGATTTTTTTTTTTTATTATTATTATACAGACTGCTGGAATTTTAACATATTCATTTCACTGTAGCGCATAAATACTGAATAACATTCTGCATTGGCCTAAAGAGTGTGCCTTGGCCTGTGAGTAAATAAAATATACTGTCTGTCCACATTGCATTACATTCAGCCTGCAGAATGTAAGTTGAGTGAGTTTTTTTCTGTCTTTTTTTTCTGTTTTTTGGTGTGATTAATACTAATAACTAATAACTGGTTGTGCCAAACCTGCAATCAAACGTTTGCTATACCATGCAATAAGCCTTTCACCTTACTGTGGATGAATTTCTGCAACAAAAAAAAAAAAATTAATTCAGCCAAATTGGAGGGCTTTGGCCAGACATTCTGCTTCAAATACTTTTTTTTCACAGATAGGCCAGTTTTTTCCCTTAATAAATAAAACCATTGTATAAAAACTGCAATTTGTATTTGTTCAGGTTATTTTTGTTGATAAGAAAATGTGTTTGATGATCCCAATCATTTAAGTGTGACAAATTAGCAACAACAACAAAAAAAAATTATATATGATAAAGTATTTGCCCTTCTTGAGTTTTTTATATATATATATAAAATATCAGCAACAAAAATGTGACGTCACAGTTTGTTTCAAAGAGACACAAAAGCATCCACGTAATCTCAGACGTTATTTTACCAGAAAGGCGTCTCAGACTCTGTATAGTCTCATTCAAATACATTCAAAAATGTGACCTACTTAGTGGACTAGCGTGCAAAAGTGAGCAACAGAAAGTTACATTAGCGACCCGGGCATTGATTAAAACAAAGAAAACAAACAAAAAGAAAAAACCTTGTAACAGTGTATTCAACCTTGTAAACAATGCATTCTACCTGAATATGCTACCTGCTGTAAATAAATCAAACTCAATAACAAAGACCAGACTTTAATTCCAAGACATATTTTTTTTCTTCTAGCTGTTTTGTTTTTCCCTACTTGTGTACTTGTGGCCCGCTTTAAAGAGTCCACATGTTTATTATTAATAATGTTGCTTCTGTAGCTGGGTCATGAAGTGCAGATTAACAGGACAAATGCAGACAGTATATCAAGACCATCGTTAGGACAGGAGTCTCTGCTCATATTGATCTTTAGTAAAGCAACACGGTCAATTCACACAATTTACCAGACACCTGGAATTGAATTATACCGTTAACTATATAAGTGTACTGAGGTGCTCTGATTGAACAGTATCTTGTGATTTTATGAACTGCTTTCGGGTGTTTGTAGCTAGTTTGGAGTTTGATTCAAAAAGCTAAAGAAAATATTTTAAAAAAATGAAGTAATGAATTAATACCTATATTTCGATATATATATGTGTTATGATTAACAGATGGTTTCTTCATCAGGTTAATTTACTTCAGCTATATATATACTTGGTTCAGGTAAGAAATGCACACTCACGCCCAACTACTTATCTTGGTAAGTGTCTGGTAAGTGTGCGTGCGTGTGTGTGTGTGCGTGCGTGCGTGCGTGTGTGTGTGTGTGTGTGTGTGTGTGTGCATTTGTGTGTACTTAAATGTATTTGCATTACGCCCTTGAAGGAATTGTCCAAGCCAGTTACTGAAAGTGTATGGATAAAGTTTCTATTCCCTGCGTGCTAAACCGAGCGTGATGTGATGTTTTGTGTTTTCAGAGGTGCATCGGTGTGTAGTGCGACTGTGTGAGTACACAAAGACCTCTTCTTTTCATTGCTGTTTTGCGTGAGGTCTGGGAGGTGTTGTTGTTGTTGTTGTTGTTGTCTGTTGTTTTGTGACCGTTTAACCAGGTTGTAAGTAACGAAACTCCATCGACTACATTGTTTGTTTAAAACACACATATTTCCCTGGTCACTAGAACATTAAATAAAGTAACTTGGGATGCCACCAGTCTCAGAGATACTTCTTCCTTAAACCCCGTAATTCTGTTTAGTAGATAAAAGATTCCTGAAGGTTTGAAACCACAAGGCAGATTTGTAAAAATAAATAAATAAATAAATAAATAAATAAATAAATAAATTCTGTTCACACCCACGCTGTCTGGCTGCTCCCTGCTTTTCATCTCGCAAACAAAGAAGAAGTGTGTGCCAAGAATCTTAGTGTGGCTCTACCAATTTGCAAAATGTTTGCATGGTAGGTTTTACATATAAAGATGGGCTTCTGAACTTGTATCTCCTTTGCCTTAGTTCACACACGTCATGTGTCATGTGAGACTGAGGACCTGGGTGATGAGAGCATTAAGAAGGAGATTAAAACAACAACAACAACAACAACAAAAACAAAAAAAAAAACAGAGGAAATGGGGTGTTTCTGTGTTCAGTGCTTGATGGGTCTTTGTTGCGTAACAGCAATAAAAGCAATAAAAAGCAGTAAATGATGTATGGAACATTAATATCAGATGCAAACCTTATTATTAAACATGTGCATTAACTGACTCAATAAATAACAAACAATACAGAATTACATGACACAATATAAATGCAAAATTTGAGTATGTGCAGAACCAGGTGCGTGTAAATTCCAATTATATCTACCCGTGTGCATTTAAATAAATATAACGGAAAAGTTCGTTTATTTATAAAAGTAATTGAATTTACAAAAGTGAAACCAATATGTTACAAATTCATTACACACAGACTGTAATGCTTATGATGGCTAGCAGCTAATAAATACACAAAAATCAGTATCTCAGCAAATGAGAGTATTACTTAAGACCAATTACAAAAATGAAACAGAAAAGACTGAACATGTCATAGAATCAATCGATATAATATATTAGTTTCACTTTTAAACGAATTAAATTACTGAAATCAATCAACTTTTTGATGATACTCCAATTGATCGAGATGCACCTGTATATATAATTGGTTTTCACATACACCTGGGTAAGCACAGCCTATAAATGTGCATCCATGCATATATATGTGGTTGGCCCATCCTTTGCAACTATAACAACTTCACCCCTTCTGTAAAGGCTTTCCACATGGTTTGTCAGGTTCTTAGACACCAAACTCATCCATGTCTTCATGGACCTTGCTTTGTGGAGTCACGTTGGAAGACGGAGTTTATACATATACAGGCGATATTTAATGGCTATAGAACTTGTAGGTTCACTGGAGCTCCACTCCATGGTGCACAACCCCGCTTTTCTCTAACTGTCCGTGTGTGGTTAGACCAGCATTGCACATTGTAGGACTTGGAGGCACAGATTCTATGCAAGGACTTCCTTTAGAAGACATTAGCATTCCTTGCCCAGCTGTTTGAGGAAACTGGTTGAGATCATTGGTGCCTACGCTGAAATTGAAAGATTAGCTTTCATTTTCTAATGTAATATTGTATTCAAAATACAGTATGTCCTTTATTACCAATGTTTAATGCCTAATTACTTTTCACCCACTCTGTCTAGTTTGCAACTTAGTTAGCAAATGGGCAAAAATTTGAACTTAATAAACGAGCCACTTTTGCACTATAAGCAGTCTTTTCTGCCGAGCCAATGATCTGAGCCAAAGGTTGTTCTCTCTCTCTCTCTCACAGGGATTATAAACTGCAAATCAGTTATTTTTAATGGGAAAGTGGCGTCCGGGATTTTGCTCGCGATTTAAAAGTATAGCTAGAACATTGTGAAATGTCTCAGCGTGTGAGATTCGTTTCACTAGGAATGGTTACGGTTTTTGGCCACATGATGTGGCGAAAGGAGACAGAGATTTAGTCAAGTGGATTAGCTTGTAAGACTCACTTTGTCAGACTTAAAAACAAGTCTGACGTACACTCCAGGAACTGAACTTGTTTAGAAGTAGGGGGCAGTAGGGAGCAGAAGATCCAGCCGGCAAGAGAATCACGATGATCGACAGACCATATAAGTGACGCAAACGATGTACTTCACTCGCCGGCATACGCCGCCGGGATCCCTTCATCTGGACGGTATATTCCTTCCCGTGGCCGATGCCAGTTAATGGCGCGCCCCGCCCCTTTCTGGGATGTCACAGGGTTGCTGTTGGCTTTTGTCGTGTTTCGGGGATGGCTTTTCTTGGGCGAGTGAGGAAGCTTTTTGCTATTGCGTGCACTGGCTGGCAAGCCCATCGCCACAATATAAAGCGGCTCACTCATTGCATTGTCTATAGCATTTTATCCTGTATACAGGGTCATTGGGGGCCTGGATTCTCTCCAAGAAGACTTAGGGTACAAGGCAGGGTTCACCCTGGACGGGGTGCCAATCTGTCACAAGGCATACACACGTTCATGTACACACGATGGGCGTTTGGCTTACCTGCATGCTTTTGGACTTTGGGAGGAAACCTGCGGAAACCCACCAAACACCCTGAGGAGTAAATCAAACCCGGACCCTGGAGGTGCAATGTGACAGTGCTAACCACTAAGCCACGGTGCAGCCAGGATGTGTGTGTGTGTGTGTCTATGTATGTGTGTATTTGCATGTAGTAAATCTGTGCCATATGATCATCTTCCAGGGACGAAATACAGTATGATATTAAGGACCTTATCTTTCCTGCTGGGTAAGAACACACACATGCACAAACACCCACCCCTCTGCTCTAACTCCTCCTCTGCCAAATTATTGTGTTAATGCTGTAGGTTAAGTTAAGTTTGCATACAACAAAGATGCACTTGATCTTAAATCTTTCCGTTTTCACTCTTCTACGCCTGTACACTGTAATGACCGGAGGATGAGATGTCAATTGTAAAGTTGCCCGTATAACAGTATCTATTGCTAAAACTGCTGTAGAAATAAAATTTTATTTACATTTATTTTTATTTTATTCATTTAATTGATTTTGAACAGGGCATCGATTATTAACTGAAAGGCATAATGTGTAATAATAATAATTAATAATAATAATAATAATAACAATAATAACTTTAATTTTAGGATTGCATGCACCCAGCCCGATGTAAATAACAGGTGAGTGAAAGTGAGCAAAACACCTACAGTACAGCATGTATACCTACAAGTACCAGCGTTTTGTAAACCAAGTGACTGTTAAAGTAAGTTTGTGTGTGCATGTCATCAGTCGGCCCGACGTTGCCACAGCAACCCAGTGGTTAGCACCAATCGTGTGGGAGGATACGTTTGATTTGACTGTGATTGACAGCATCTACAAACCAAAGAACATCACCGTGGCGACCACTGTCTTCGCTCTGGGGAAGTAGGTTTTGCAGGATAAAACATTCTGGGTCAAATTTTTGTTCCATTTTAATACACAGTCAGATGGATAGTAGGGTTTACACACCCTAGGGCGAAATGGGCCGAGAAACAATTTGATATTATTTCGAGTATCAATGTATGCTTGGTATGTTTCGAAATTCTAAATATAAATACTAGCAGCACTGTCGACTACCTTCAGTAATGAATCTGTTCATGATTAAGAATCTGAATATTTTCCCGCAGGTATGTTCGTTTCCTGAAGGACCTGCTGGAGTCAGCGGAGCAGCACTTCTTTGTGGGCTACCGAGTGCATTATTACCTGTTTACGGATCTTCCAGATGAGGTTCCCGTGGTAACCCTGGGGGAGGATCGTCACTTGACTGTCATAAAAACAGCGAGCTCGAACCGCTGGCAGGAAATCTCGCTCCGTAGAATGGAGATGATCGAGAAACTAATCGAAGAGGAACTCACCGACAAGGCCGACTACATATTCTGCCTCGACGTCGACTCCAAATTCTATGCGCACTGGGGGGCGGAGTCTCTGGGGGACCTCGTTGGTGTACTGCATGCCTGGTTTTTCGGAAGATCTCGGCAAGAGTTCACGTATGAGCGACGTCCTGCATCTCAGGCCTACATACCTTTAGATGCAGGAGACTACTACTACGGTGGGGCCATGATCGGAGGGCGTCTCAAGAACGTGCACAATCTGGTGAAGACGTGTCGCGTGAAGTTGGATGAGGACCGAGCCAATCAGATCGAAGCGGTATGGCAGGAAGAGTCTCACCTGAACAGGTACTTCCTGTACAACAAGCCCACCAAATTGCTCTCGCCTGAATACATGTGGGACGACAGAAAAGAGAAACCCAGCTACATGAAATTGGTGCGTTTTTCACAAGTGGTCAAGGACTATGAAGCGATCCGACCCAACCCTTAATCCACACCGTGGATCAGCTTATTTACCCCCATTTGAACTGTAATGGGTTTCCATGAAAAGATCAATGAACAAAGGTCACTAATTCGATTATCAACATCTTTCAGATTTCAGCATGAGACCCCTCCACCACCTCAAGACCCTCGTCATCAAGTCACAACATGTACAGTTAGACGAAGAGTAGCCTTATGGAAATGTAACCATCCCTACAAGAGAACATGGTCACGGAACCAAAAATTCTTAAAACAGTAAGACGGAAAACTTAGTCATTATTTTGACGAGGTATAAATGGTGTTTCTCGGGTTCCTGGTCATGGCTTTGTCTTTGGAAGTGGAAATTTCTTATGTGAAAGCAATAAAGAAAACGATTAAAGGATCTCTAACTCCATGTCTTCAAACAATAGCTTAGGAACCATGGTGGAGAAGCTGCTCTTCTCTTATATCCACCTCTTTTTAACATGATTGTTGTCACAGAAACTTTGTACATTATTGTTTACAGACCTGAAATAGTCAGTAAAACCTGTTGATGTCCACCTGTAAATCTTTTAAGTTTCTCTTCATGTCTTCACTACAGCCTCAGCTAAAAAACTGCATCCAAAATGGTGTTAAATTGAAAGCTAGTGCACTGTCGGAGGTATAGAATCCCTTGTTAAGGTGTCCCAAGTAGTATTTCAGGGGTTAGAGAGGGTTTGGAAAGTGATTGGGTTAGAATGAGTTAGAAGGAAGCTCACATTAGCCATGAGCAAAATTGAGGTGAGTCATGAACCTGACAAACGGTAACTAGCAGCAATGAAAGATTGAAACCAAGGTAATTGTGAGTGCCTTAAAAACAATTACTAAAGAGACTGTTGAATGTTGTTTAAGGTGACGTAATGCTGAAAGTGCTACTGTGACAGGTTCTGGATGTGGGTTTGGGCAGGCCAGTGCCAAAGTGTAATACCGCCAAAAAATCTTTACGCCCCTAATGGCCTACTTTCACCCATAATTATAACTGAAGATCGTAGTGAGAGTTCCAACATTGCATGTGACCTACCTTGGGGGCAGTGGTGGCTCAGAGTGCTAAGGCACTGAGTTACTGATCAGAAGATTGGCGGTTCGATTCCCAGATCAGCCAGGTTGCCATCGTTGGGCCCTTGAGCAAGGCCCTTAACCCTAACTGCTCCAGGGGCGCTGTACCATGGCTGACCCTGCGCTCTGACCCCAGTTACGCTGGGATATGTGAAGAAGGAATTTCACTGTGCTGTAATGTATATGTGACAAATAAAGGATTTACTTTACTTACCTGTCCTAGTTACTGAAAATAATCAAATTACAGTTGCGAAATCAATTGCACTCTCTCTCTCTCTCTCTCTCTCTCTCTTCTCCCCTGGTTTTCATTCATGTCACCAATGTCGATAATCAGCCTATCATTCGAAACAGACACTAATTTTAATTCATCTGAACTTTGCACTAACAAACATAGCCACAAATAATAAGCCTCTCCAATCGAACATGCTAATTATTATTTACAAATGCTCAGGTCCGAATTACATACATAATTTTGGTGTGAATTTCCACTCAAACCTGGTCATCTCTGTAGACGAAATCATTAATTAAAGCATCCGCTACAATCCGTTCTACACGTAGTAAGAGTACATTAGTGCTTAGCAGGACCCACCAATAAGGTTGGTCACTCTCTAGATTTAATGCTAACCCGTGGAGTAAAACTAAATAGTTATTTCAGTTAGTTCACTATCTTATTTGTGTCTTAGTAATAATGTGTTACTGTGTTGGTGACACAGAAGCTCCGAAGCTTATATCGAACAAAAGGAGGCGTAGCCTTTTGGCTCGCGGTATTATGGTCGAGTTGCCACACCAAATTTGCCCACTAGATGGCAGTAAAAAGAGCCCTTAAATGAAGCTTCGTGAAATGAACCTTTTGGTGAAACCATTGGCTGGGAAGCCTCGAGGCTTCTCGCCATCTCTAGTAATAATATATGTTAATTGCTGCACTCATGATCTCATACTACAGCACAGAGCTTTATCCCCCTGGGTCATTCACTATGATCGGATGAACACCTGACCCCGCAGAACTCGATCAAGTGACTGAATGGTTAGACACGCAGCATTCCATTATTCTCCAGGCAATGGAACTCCCAACGCTGGTATAACAATCACTCATACCGACTTAAAGCAGACTGCTTGAACATTACAATGTAAATGCCATCAAATGAAATCAATAGTATTTCAAACAGCATGGAGGGAGATTGTTATTAAAAGATCACCACAGGAACATGCACACCAATACCATGGACTCAGGAGAAGCTCATGCTTTTTTTTATTTTATTTTATTATTACACAATTGAAAATAAAGATCTTAAAACCAGACAATAAAATAAATATTGATGTAGGGTATGATGTAACTATATTAGATTGTCACTAAGGATATTTACTTCCCTTCAAAAATAATGTCACTAATCTCTTCATCCAGTTTTTCACTCATCAATGGCTACCTACCTAAATCTTTTAAACTACCAGTTATTAAACCTGACCCCTGTCAACCGTTCAAATATAGGCCCATATCAAACCCATACAGTATATCTCCAAAATCCTAAAAAAAAAAAAAAAAGTTTGTAGCACAGCATTTCAGCTCATATCTAAATAGAAAGACTGGCCTCTAATCAGGATTCTATGACCTTGCCTGTCTTGCTTGACCTTGCAGCTTTTAACACCTTTGAAAATACGCCTTGATAGGAAAGAAGACTATAGCAGAGGGCAGAGCATTTTCTTAAATACATGGTATTGAAAAGCAGCCGAAGACTATCGTGTGTTTAAAAAAAAAAAAAGTAACACTGGAGGCCCATTCTACAGGATTGTGAGTAAAACTTCTTAGGAGCTTGTGAAGCACAACGTCAGCTAAAGCTACAGCTAAATGATGTTAACGTAGCTAAATTAAATTTGTGTCTGCTGCCGCTCTTTGCTAAAGACCAATGATATTACAGTAACCCATGCCTATCTGTTGTGGAGCTGCCATCAGTTGTTCATGGAAATTCAAGTGCTTTGTTGACAGCAATTGTTTTGCTATCACTTGTCAAGAACTGCGATGCTTTCTCATGTGTTCACAGCTGTCATGATCATTGCTGATTGTTGATGCAGATAAAGTTAAGTCTTTAATGATAAATGCATAAACATACAAAATGAAAGCTAGAACTAAAGTAGGTCCAGAACAATATGAGAAACTGTAGCTACCAAAACAGGGAAAACAAACTGAAACATAATGAAATGTTTCAAAACAGGAAATTAAACGTGACATCAAATCAGAAGTCAAATATTCAGGTTCTTGTATGAGTTCAGATGTGAAGACGAGAAACAAGAAAATGCATTAAGCTAAATATATACAGTGGAACCTTGGCTTGCGAGTAACCTTGGTTTACGAGTGAAAAGATTTTTAATAATTTTTTATTCGCAAACCGAGCAAGTTTTAGTTTACGAGCGTCGAGTAGCATGCTTCACACATGCGACTCTTATTTTGACACCGAGCGTCACTCTCTCACCTTCCACCCCTCCCCCCATGGCTTTGCAAACACACAGAAACTCTGCTCGTGCGCGCGCAATTTGACACTGACACATACGCGCACAGACGCTCTCTCGCCTTTTCACCCCCTCCCCGGCTTCACAAACACACAGAAACTCTGCTCTGTCGCGATTCTTTTCAAAGGTAAGGTGCTGGTTCATTTTTTTGTTAGTTTTTTTTTTTTTTTTTTACTTTACAGCAGTGATTCCCTTAAGTATGTGCTCACGCCATGTCAGAAAGATTTCTTTTTTTCCTGTTAAAACGATGTTTCCATTGTGTGTGTGTGTGTGTGTGTGTGTGTGTGTGTGTGTGTGTGTTTGTTGTGAATCTTAAAAAGCGAGGTGGGGAGAGGGAGGTGGAGTGTTACTGTGTAAAACGAGGCGAGGGAAGGGGCTAATTTCACACACACACACACACACACACACACACACACACACACACACACAGCGCCTGCGTGCACCAACGGAAACACTTATCTGTCAGGATTTATTTGTACTTTTTTTTAAAGGTAAAGTGCAGATTAATTTGTTTTATTTTCATTTTATAGATTGTATTAATTATTTTTATGTGTTTATTTTTTGGGGCTGTGGAACGAATGATTTGAGTTTTCATTATTTCTTATGGGAAATGATGATTTGGTTTACGAGTGTTGTGGAATACGAGCCCACTTCCGGAACGAATTATGCTCGTAATCCAAGGTTCTACTGTATATATATACAGTGGAACCTTGGATTACGAGCAGAACCTTGGATTACGAGCATATATATATATATATATATATATATATATATATATTATATATATATATTAATTATTAACTTATATATATATTGGTTAACTTTGATTAGTAACATTTGTGGGAAACTGTGAATCTAGAGCTAGTCGGCACCAGTGTCAACATAAAAGTCTGAGAAGCATATGAAAACCCCAAGAGTCCCTAAAGAATCCCATCCAGGAGGTTTCCCTGACAGCATCGTCCTTGATATCCACTACAGAAGCTATATGGTGAGAAAGCATTACCATGTCCAGGGCAGCGGTCCTCCAGTAATGGAGTTGAGAACTTCTGTATTAGAGCCACCTATTCTGTTGTTTCATTTGAGTCACAGGTGTTAAGCATCACATTACATGTTGGCTTCAGCCGCCTCTCTCCAACCACATATTTGGCCACACCTCTCTGCCACAACTTGCAAGATTAGAAGAAGGAAAAAAAAAACATACTGAATACACATTCAAAATTACACACTATATTGACGCTTCTGCAAAAGTAGAGAAAACAGACAAATGGTTTAAAAGCATGCAAACATTAGCAAAATCTGAAAACACACATGCAAATACTGGAAAATATGCTACATACAATGGATGTACATACGTACACATGTAAATATGTTTTTGGCTAGTCAGTTTATATTCGGTTTATTTGATTTATTTGTGTGTTTTTTTCTTTGATTTTTGCCTATAAATAAAATAAACCAAATATAAACCGCCTAGCCAAAAAAAGAGTCACACACTCCCATATATCGTTGACTGGCATTAGCTTTGATTGCAGTGCAGGTGGCGGCACATTCATGTGAAAATGATTCCTCATGATCCCAGAATAATTTTTTCACACTCTGAGTCCTGGAATATGCCCCGTACCATCTGGGAAAGAAACACTTCGTAGATGTGATGTCCTGGTGATTCAGTACATTCAGGTGGTCATGTGACTTCATTTTATCTCCACATGACGTTGCTGAGTCTCGACCTGAGCGACTGAAGCGACCCCAGATCATAACACCGTCTCCAGAGGCTCGTACAGTGGACGCTATGCATGATGGGAGCATCGCTTCATTACAGCGCTTCCCTTCTCACCCTGACACGCCCATCACTCTGGAATATTATGATCAGTCTGGACTCATCAGGTCACATGACCTTTTTACAAAGTCCAATTTTTAGCAAATTTTCAATCCTAGCAAATTTAAACTTTTTTTTTTATTAGTCTTATGAACTAGTGGCTTTCTTACAGACACACAGCTGTTTAGTCCCAAGTTTTTTTACCAAGTGTTTTTTTTTTCTGTCATTATTAAACATATCTAAGGTTTCTACTGTCGCTTTTTGTTATGCAACTTTACTAAGCTTTTCAGTTCTCTTTATTCATGATTTTTATCTGCCCATATATCTTTTCCACAAAGTTGAAGCACAGTCTTTACAGGTTTTTAACTCAATTCCAGTCATTTAAAATTCCTTCATTGTTTTTGGTGTAGACAAAAATTCTGAGATGTTATACAGATTTGCAATCATATCCAAAATAAAAATGAAAAAAAAATGCAACAAAGTGCAAAATGAAAAAAAATATGCAAATGCAGAAGAGATCAAAAAGACATACAAAATCAAAGAAGGCATTGACAAAAAACACGTAAAATAAAATAAAAAAATCTAAATGAAAAACAAAATAATAATAATAATAATAATAATAATAATAATAATACTGTTGATTATTATTACTGTACACATATAAAAAGCATAAAACAATATGATAATGCAGAATACAGGAGCAAAATCAGAGAAAATGAAAAATCAGAAAATACATGAAAAAATACATCTACATCTACATCTAGGCATTTGGCAGACGCCCTTATCCAGAGCGACTTCCTTTTTTTTTTTCTTTTTTTTTTTTTTCTTATTATACATCTGAGCAGTTGGATTTAAGGGCCTGCATGGATGCAAACACAAAAGCGACATTCAAAATAAAAGAAAACAAACTTATCAAACCTGTAAAAAAAAATTATAAATGTGCATGCAATGTCAGGAACCAGCACATGGAAACAGAGAACTGCATAAATACATTGAAATAAAACAGTAAAGTAAAACATTTGCAAAAAAAAAACAGAGAAAACCATAACAGAAAACTATTAATTAGAAAGAAAGAAAATGCTGTTTTTAAACTCAGATGCACTTGTTGCTCAATTTTTTTATTTTTACTCAATTCTTGTTAATCTTGCGTGTGTGTGTGTGTGTGTGTGTGTGTGTGTGTGTGTGTGTGTGTGTGTGTGTGTGTGTGTTGAAAAATAAGCAGTAAGGTGTCAGCTTTGCCAGCTCACAGTTTCCCAATCCCAGGTTTGATCATGAGCTCAGGTTCCTGACAGTATCAGTATCAGTTTTGTATCTGACCTCAACCAATAACATGATAACCGTGTTCCCAGCTCTGTATCCAGCTCACATCACAACCCTGGATGGAACCTTATGGAATGTGAATACATGGATGGTTTTTCTTATGAATTTGGGATGAATAAGGTGCTTTGTCTTTTGTGCTTTCATCAGTGGTGTCATGAAGTGCCATGTGCATCATCCATCTGTACTGTACATGCAATACGTCGTTATCTGATTATATTTCAGGGAAGTGGAGCAGCATGTTCATGTGGCTCTAATCTTTCCTGCTGGGTGAGAACACACAAGATGCTGGTTGCCGTGATGTTCAGGTTGATGATGTTCAGCTTTTGTGGAATGACAGGCAGTTATTTATTTATTTATTTTTTTTTTTTTTTGCATATTTGTCAAACAAATTATTCAGATTATCAAACCAATTCTAACCAGATTAACTACAGAATGCAGCTTTTAAATGACGATTTCATTCATTAAAGAAATAATAATTCCTAAATCGTAAATGTGTTATTAACCAAATTTTTGGAAATACTGAATTGAATTAACTTGCCCCACCTTTTGTGAGCTACCAAGTGCACCCAGGCCTGATTGCTGATTTATATATTTCTACTGAGTGCTTCATATTCTTTTCCTATTTTAAGGACGTCCTGCAAGCAGCCAAGTGTAAGTAATAGGTGAGTAAATGTCTGTGCATTACGACATAACGCTTCATTCTTCCTGTCACCTGGTTATACCTATAAGTAGATTGTGCAAATGCTAAAGTGTGTGTATGTGTGTATGTGCGTGTGTGCGTGCGTGTATCAGCTGGCCAGATATTGCCTCTATGATCCAGTGGTTGTCTCCAATATAATGGGAGAAAACGTTTGATCTGACAGTGATTGATGGGATCTAAAAGCAACACAAGTACATCATGTACAGTACAAAGCATGGTGGGTAACTGAGTTTTGAGTGCTCACCTGAACCGAGGTAGCTCATTAAACATCTAATAAATAGCAGTTTGTTATGGGAAACTGGGTCGAGCATGATTGCACAAAGAACATGAAGCAAACCAATAATAGAGCCCTCTTAAAAAACACAGGTTAAACCATATAACTAAAATATGAAACAAAACTAAACAAAAAGGAATACCCACTTGACTGCAAAATATTTACATCTATAAATATAAACATACAAACAATGCTCGACCCAGTTTCCCAGAACAAACTGCTATTTATCGCATCTTTAATGGGCCACCTCGGCTCAGGTGAGCATTCTCATGGGAAACCGAGTCGAACCAACAAGAACTACAAGAAAAAACAAACGAACAGTGCCATCTAGTGGTGGTTCCTAACAGCATTCTGTTTATAGGTGATTTAAAAAATTTAACATCACAGGGTTAAACGCCCAAATACTGTCAATATTGACACACGCTAGCAAAAAAGTTTGGGGATGTATTAAAGCCCAGTCAACTGAGAATAAATCTGGAAAATGTAATGTATCATTTGCCTTTCTCAGTAATATAATATTTTATTGTAACAACTGGGTGCAATGCTTACAACACATGTTGCTGTACAAAAAGTTTTAATAATTTTAAGTTCTGACCTACCTACCTTTTAAGCAATGTAACTTTACCAATATCATTGCAGTACTCTGTTCCTACATTTTAAATTATTTAAACTTATATATCATATGTGTGTGTTGTATTGTAACTGGTAAAAAAAAAAAAAGCACGGCGTTCTTGTTAGCAAAGCTCAATACTACTCAGCAAAGTTGTGTGAATAAGGTATTGAAATTGCCGGAAGGCACCAGAAAGTTCACAGCTGCAGCATGACGTCTCCCATCTTCACTGACACGTTCACAGGGAGCAAACCCACATTTTAATCATTAATGGAAGTAACTTTACTCTCATTACATATCCACATCAGGATATTTCCAATATACTGTATTTATGTAAATGCGTCTGGATACAAATGTATTACGTTTAAACACCACCCGCTTATTAGTTCATTGAATACCCCAAATCATGTTAAACACTACTTCTCAACTGGAAATCGAATCACTGGATTAACCTTTTCAGAGGACATGTTACATTAGAGAAAATCACATCAACCCACAAAAGTATTTGTACTGTTTGTTTGTTTGTTTGTTTGTTTGTTTGTTTGTCTGTTTGTTTATGGCAGGGAATGTTGATAATATTGTTAAGGCTGTGATTCTAATCCATTCTAATTAAGAGTAGCCACTAATATCACTCTCTCTCTCTCTCTCTCTCTCTCTCTCTCTCTCTCTCTCTCTCTCTCTCACACACACACACACACACACACACACACACACACACACCACTGGATTATTATTAACTTGACATCAATGTACTGCTTTTCATCAATGTGCAGCTTTTGTACTGTTTGTTTGTTTGTTTGTTTGTTTGTTTGTTTATGGCAGGGAATGTTGATAATATTGTTAAGGCTGTGATTCTAATCAATTCTAATTAAGAGTAGTCACTAATATCACTCACACACACACACACACACACACACACACACACACACACACACACCACTGGATTATTATTAACTTGACATCAATGTACTGCTTTTCATCAATGTACTGCTTTTGTACTGTTTGTTTGTTTGTTTGTTTGTTTGTTTGTTTGTCTGTTTGTTTATGGCAGGGAATGTTGATAATATTGTTAAGGCTGTGATTCTAATCAATTCTAATTAAGAGTAGCCACTAATATCACTCTCTCTCTCTCTCTCTCTCTCTCTCACACACACACACCAACACACACACACACACACACACACACACACCACTGGATTATTATTAACTTGACATCAATGTACTGCTTTTCATCAATGTGCAGCTTTTGTACTGTTTGTTTGTTTGTTTGTTTGTTTGTCTGTTTGTTTATGGCAGGGAATGTTGATAATATTGTTAAGGCTGTGATTCTAATCAATTCTAATTAAGAGTAGTCACTAATATCACTCACACACACACACACACACACACACACACACCTGGATTATTATTAACTTGACATCAATGTACTGCTTTTCATCAATGTACAGCTTTTGTACTGTTTGTTTGTTTGTTTGTTTGTTTATTTATGGCAGGGAATGTTGATAATATTGTTAAGGCTGTGATTCTAATCAATTCTAATTAAGAGTAGCCACTAATATCACTCACGCACACACACACACACACACACACACACACACACACACACACACCACTGGATTATTATTAACTTGACATCAATGTACTGCTTTTCATCAATGTACAGCTTTTGTTTGTTTGTTTGTTTGTTTGTTTGTTTGTCTGTTTGTTTATGGCAGGGAATGTTGATAATATTGTTAAGGCTGTGAGGCTGTGATTCTAATCAATTCTAATTAAGAGTAGTCACTAATATCACTCACACACACACACACACACACACACACACACACACCACTGGATTATTATTAACTTGACATCAATGTACTGCTTTTCATCAATGTACAGCTTTTGTACTGTTTGTTTGTTTGTTTGTTTGTTTGTTTGTTTGTCTGTTTGTTTATGGCAGGGAATGTTGATAATATTGTTAAGGCTGTGATTCTAATCAATTCTAATTAAGAGTAGTCACTAATATCACTCACACACACACACACACACAAATTCAAAATTCAAATTAAAATTTTATTTGTCACATACACAGTCATACACAGTACGATATGCAGTGAAATGCTTATACGACCGCTCCGTGACCTTAAATATTTTCACAAAAGGAACCTATAAAACAGATTCCAACAAGTTATAGAATACAAAATATACAAAATTACAAAATTTATATATATATAAAAGTATATAAGTTATATAGTCTGTGAAAACTTGAGGTAGTATTTTAATGAGATGAGGGGGGTGTGAAAAGAAGTCCTTGAAGTGTGCAAAATGTGCATATGTGCATATATGTGCAATGTGCATTGACATAATTGTCCGTTCTGTGTGTGCAAGAAAATGCAGAGGTGTTTAGTCCAGTGTATTGGTTTGATTGTACCGTATCGCCTGCGGGAAGAAGCTCCTTCTCAGTCTCTCTGTATTGGCCTTGAGGGAGCGGAAGCGCTTCCCAGACCGCAGCAGAGAGAACAGTCCATTGCTGGGGTGGCTGAGGTCCTTCATGATCTTCCTGGCCTTGGTCCAGCACCGCTTGCTGTAGACAGAGTGCAGGTCAGGGAGCTCAGTTCGGATGATGCGCTCAGCTGATCGCACCACCCTCTGCAAGGCTCGTCTGTCCTGCATGGTGCTGTTCCCGAACCAGGATGGTGCAGGAGTAAAAGTTCCTGAGCACCTTGGAGGGCAGTCTAAAGTCTCTCAGGGGTCTGAGGTGGTAGAGACGCTGTCGGGCCTTTTTCACCACGGTGTTGATGTGACAGGACCATGATAGGTCCTGCGTGATGTGAACACCGAGGTACTTGAAGCAGTCCACTCTCTCCACTGGGCTCTCGTTGATGACGGGGGTCTGGTAGTTCCTCTCCTGCTTAGTGCTGAAGTCCACTATCAGCTCCTTTGTTTTACTGACATTTAGAAGAAGGTTGTTCCTCTGGCACCAGTTCTCCAGATTTCCAATCTCCTTCAAGTAGGCCGTCTCGTCGTTGTCAGAGATCAGGCCCACCACGACGGTGTCGTCAGCAAACTTAATGATGGTGGTGGAGCTGGTAGTGGCCGCACAGTCATGTGTGTACAGAGAGTACAGCAGGGGGCTCAGAACACAGCCCTGTGGGGCTCCAGTGCTGAGAGTGAGAGAGGCTGAGACGTGTCCACCCATCCTTACAGTCTGTGGTCTCCCAGTTAGGAAATTAGAGATCCACTGACACAGAGATGAGCTGAGTCCCAGATGCTCCAGCTTGGTGGTGAGTGTGGAGAGAATTATGGTGTTAAATGCTGAGCTGTAGTCGATGAAAAGCATTTTAACATAATTCCCCCTTCTAGTGTCTAGGTGAGTGAGTGTTGTGTGGAGGAGATGAGAGATGGCATCATCTGTGGAGCGGTTCGGGCGGTATGCAAACTGTAGTGGGTCCAGAGTGTCGGGTAGTGAAGAGATGATGAAGTCTCTGACCAGCCGTTCAAAGCATTTCATCACCACTGAGGTGAGGGCTACAGGTCGTTAGTCATTGAGGGAAGCAGGATGTGGTTTCTTCGGAACAGGAACAATGATGGACTCTTTGAGGCATGTGGGGATCACCGACTGAGATAAGGAGAGGTTGAATATCTCTGTGAACACAGGTGCAAGCTGGTCTGCGCAGGCTCTGAGGACTCGACCTGAGATGCCGTCTGGTCCTGCTGCTTTCCTGGTGTTCACTCTCCTGAAGGCTCTCCTCACGTCATGCTCGGAGATGATGAACGCGTTTCTGGTGCTGGCAGTGACTTCCTCTCTGCAGCCATTAGCACCGCTAGCATTAGCAACGCTAGCGGCCTCGAAGCGAGCATAAAAGGTGTTCAGCTCGTCTGCCAGAGTCATGTCCGCGTTTGTCATACCGGATGTTGGTGTTTTATAGTCCGTTATTGTCCTTAGTCCCTGCCACAGGCTCCTAGAGTCACTCTGTTGGAGTTGTGACTCTAGTTTCCTTCCGTAGCGCTGCTTCGCCTCTTTAACCGCCTTCCGGACGTTATAGGACGCAGCCTTGTACTGGTTCATGTCCCCCGATGTAAGTCCCGCGTTGTAGGCAGCGGCGCGAGATCTCAGAGCGTCGCAGATGGTTTTATCCACCCACGGCTTCTGATTGGGAAACGTTCTGATGGTCGTTTTCTGCACGGTATCATCCGCTAGTTTCCCGACGAATCCCACGACCGCTTCCGTAAACATGCTGACGTCATCGGAGCTGTTCCGGAACATGTCCCAGTCTGCGTCATCGAGTGCGTCCTGAAGCGCGGCCACCGATTGGTCCGTCCAGCGCGCGACCTCCCTCTGAACCAGAAGTTCCTGTTTAAGCCTTTGTTTATATTTTGGCATGAGGAAGATGGCGGCATGGTCGGATTTCCCAAACGGTGGACGAGATTGTGCCTTGTAGCCGTCCTTGACTGTTGTATAACAATGATCCAGTGTCCTTTCACCCCTGGTTGAACATGTGATGTGCTGATAAAAGTTCGGCGCTGCGCGTTTGAGGTTGGCACTGTTAAAGTCTCCCGCCACAATGAGCGCAGCGTCCCGGTGTTGTGTCTGGTGCTGTGAGAGTGCCTCATGCAGCTC